>JAODAL010040641.1:0-36700 GCA_025379985.1 Phyllomedusa bahiana
TCCCAAGACTTTAAGGGAAATCGGCAAAATCGATGCTCACATCGAAAAACCTTATCGATACGGCCGACTATCGACTATCGATCGATCTCGATAGCCAATGCAATCGCTCAACACTACTCATAATCGACTACTCACTATCGAAAAACCTTATCGATGGTGGCCGACTATCGACTATCGCCCGATGTCGATAGCCAACGTAATCGCTCAACACTAGTAATG
Organism: Phyllomedusa bahiana; assembly: GCA_025379985.1. Classification (NCBI taxonomy): domain Eukaryota; kingdom Metazoa; phylum Chordata; class Amphibia; order Anura; family Hylidae; genus Phyllomedusa; species Phyllomedusa bahiana. The sequence goes on from JAODAL010040641.1 coordinate 220, forward strand.
GTAAATGTAGATTGTCTTGCTTTACTCTCATGACTTGTCACCTTGAAGTATAAAAAAGTCATAGCTGTCAATAGACCTGTATACACCAGGATGACCATTGTATGTTGAAACCATTGTATGTTGAGACCATAATTCTATGGAAAATCGGTAATGGTTTCAAAATTACGTTTGAAGAAAATGAAATAGATGACTAATCCAGAGAAAGCGAGTGCTTACATATAACAGTCAGAAAGACCTGCTGGAAGCTGAACATCACTTTTTTTTTTTAGTACAGAAGCTTCTTTGGATCATATACTTCATCTACAATGTACTGGAAAAAAAAGAAAATGGGGACCTCCCCTGGTGCCGAAAGGCTCCGCTCATCCTGGCACATGTTAGAGCAGTACAGGACATGTAGTACCGCACTGTACTGCAGAGCAGCGCTAATAAATCACTGCATGTACTTCACTAGTACAGATGTTTTACAAGTACATTGTCCATGATAAGTGGCTGGATCAGTGTTAGGGACATTGTATCTTGAAAACAACCACACTTATCACGCAGTGTCCAAGAAAAAAAAAATATGTTGAAAATATTGTATCAGGAGGTCATTGTAACATATGGGCACAGTTGATAAAAGGCTATATTCACATCTGGGTTGGAAGCTCCGTTAGAAGTTTTCACTGAGAAATGTAATAAAAATGGCAAAACAAAGTAGCATAGCATTCTGCGTTTTTTTATTTTCCAGTGAAATGACAGACAACATGAAGATCTGTAGGTTCTTATTGCGATATGTTGGATGCTGTAGGTGTGCATCATGTGATGGATCTTGCAGAACCGATATTCTAAGGTTTTAGGTTCTTTTAACAGAACACAAAATGTGGAGATATGATATGAATGCAGAAGTGAACAAAGTTTAAGGCTTTTGCCTTTAATCAGAAGAAAATAAAATGACAATGATCCTTTTACTCTCGACATAGATGTTTACTTTTTTTGTCAACTACAAAGTCAGATATTATGGCAGAATAAGATGAGATGATGAGCTTACTGTTCTAGACCCATAAAAGGGTTTTTCATCAAGATATTTCACAGAGCCTTCTCTTCACAGTGCTCTTCAGGCTCCCACTTCCTGTTCAGGCTGTGGGTGGTTCTACAAAAGTGACTGACATTTCAGTTGTGCCATTTCTAGCTGAGCCTGTTATATGGACATTGGTAATGGAGGGATTTAACAATAGGGCATAAGTCTATAGAGCTCTGCAGCAATAGGGCCAAGTGATAGTGTGCAGCACCATTCTCCATTTATTTAGATGTTGTGACCATGAGTGCTGCAGCATTTAAAGGGGTATAAGGATGACATCAGAGATCTGATCCTGGCTGATGGTGGCAGGTCCTGGCTGTGATAACCACGCATTAACTGCTGCGTATAGAGCAGGCTCCATGCTCCCTTACTGGCATTACAGGTACATCAAATGTCAGTAAGGGACTAGAGGTTTAAATACAGTAGCAGATCATTCTATAATAGTTTTTCATAGCCAGTAGTTGAAAGTACGTTACAGCCCAGAAGTGTTGCGGAACAGCTGTTTGTTTCTTTACTCTGATGATACTGATAAATTTATGATTTATTTTCTTTGTATAATGCATTTAATAAGGTTTTATAGATTAATATGATATTAGAAAAGCAACAGAATATAATGTCTTGTTACAGGCTGATTGATGTGACTTTGGTCTTTTCTATGTTATTTCACATCCTGATTTCAGGTTAATGTTTTTTCTAATGTTTCAATAATGCCGTAGTCTAGTCATTTTGGGTGAGGATGGATTATAGAAAAGGCACATGAGGACTCAAGGATTTGACCATCTTAAAGATTCAAGAGGTCTTTACCACCCTCACCCCTTACCCCAACCATTTCTTCCCAACCAGCTCTTAAAATTATAGCACTATCAGGAGCTATTGTGGACAGAAGTTATGTGTCACCTAGGACCCTGGTCTTGGTGAAGTGAAAGCCAGTTATTGCCGATGTCAAAGGCTATAGGCCACTGACACACGCTTTGTATTGTAGTATGGCTGCAATTCAGCTAGTCCGGGTTCACTGGAGTAGTCAAAGAGCTGAGTGGGAGGACTGCTCCCACGTTCCAGATCCAGATCAGGGTTTGTGTGGACTATGTAAACCTGAAGAGGCAGGTGAGCTGTATGTGGTTCCCAACCTCAGTTTGTTGTGGATTTCTGCAGTGACATGTGAATGGTGAAGTGCGCTTTGCTAGAGCCTGAAAGGCTAGCAATAGGATTGCCATATGTTGGCAGCTGGACTGTACCTGTAAGGACTGGGGTTGTCTTTGTATGCTGGCTGAAGTAAGCCATGGTGTTTTCGATTTTGTTTTAGTAAGGTCATTCATTTTTGCTTTAACCCTAATCTCCACAAAAGTTTACGTTTGGCTCCTGTATGCTATCCTAATATTCTTTTGAGTGTCATTAATTTCAGGGCACTGTACAAGCCAAGGGGTTCAGGTACATAGTATAAGACCAGGACAAATACAATTCTAACACTAAATAAATAACTGATACAGAAGGAGAGAGGACACTTTCCGCAAGAACTTTACAATCTACAATGGAGAAGGATGAGACGAAGACGTTTGTATTATGCTGTGGCGGCAGTGGGGTTATTATAATTTGTAGGATATTCTGAAGAGATGGGTTTTCAGGCTGCATTTGAAAATAGTACAGTTGGAAGAGAGTGTAACGTGTTGTGGTATTGAGTTCCAGAATATGGGAGATACACAGGAGAAATCTTGGAGCTGATGTGTGAAAAGCTGACAAGAGGAGAGCAAATAAGAAAGTCTTGTTAGAAGCAGAGATTATGTGAGTGAAGATATATGGGGATATAGTAAATACGTTCTCTACAGAACTTTTTTTTTCTGCTCAATTTTCCTGTTGGTCGTTTTTTGTAACATGTTGCAAAAAAACGACAGAGCAGGGCTGAAAATTTACTATTGAAGTCTATGTAAAGCGCCATAAACACTTTCTGTGCATTTTTGGCATTTTTTTGGAGAAATCCACAGCAATTATAATACTGAGCATTTCTGCAAAAAAGCTCCAAAAAAAGTGCAAAAACCATGTAAAAAACATGTAAAAAAAGTGCCTAAAAATGCCTTTTTTTTAGCTGTTTTTGACATGAACTGGACAAAAAACTCAGTTTTATGAATAGTTTTAAGATTTGGTAATGAACCGCACTAAGGTACTGCTGCCCAAATTAAAGAAAAAAATGTAATGAAAAACCCTACCTTCCTCTTCACTTCCGTTTCAGCACTTGCTCTAAAAGTCATCTGTTTTCTTCCACCAACGTCAGCTGAAACATCATTACTGAAGACGCATATTGGCTTGTGACCCCTGCAGCCACTTCCATTTGGAATTGAACAACTCTGAGCAGTGATGTAAGGCAGTGATACGTGACCAGTGCAGACAACCAGTGGCTCCAGTGGTGACGGTCTGACGGCTGCTGGTGGATGAAAACTAAGGAGAGACGTTGGAACAGTGGTAGGAGGGTGATGAATATGAGTTTTTTTTTCTTATTTGGGTACCAATACCTTGATTAGAAAAAAAAAACTGGACAACTACTTTAACTTAAATTATAAAATTTTGGAGCCTATTCAGTGTCATATCTTTAGATTATCAGCTAAATCTGTTTTTACCAATGTTAAATTAAGAAAGTAAGAACCCATTGAAAGACCAGTGTATTTTTAATTCTTTTCAGATAATACACATGGGCTGGGTTGAGGAACGAGAGCAAGATAATCTTCAAGAACATATGTACACACCAAAGTTTCTGGCCCTTAGAGGACCCTCACTATATAAATTCAATTCACCTCCAGTAAGTACCATATAACTGGACACTTTATATAATGTATGAATTGTTTTTTGTTTTTTTTAATTCATATAATGAAATCTATTAATATGATAAATATTGTTTCTATTTGCAAGGTAACAACATGGGACTGGATGCGGGCAGAAAAAAAGTTTACAGTATACGAAATAATGTTTAAAATTTTCAAGGTAAGGAGAATATCTATCAGCAATAATGTTAAGGATTGTTGAATTAAGGCATGCTTTCAGGTTGGGTTCACATGACATTTTTGCATTCATATTTGATGTGTAAAATGTGAGTGCATAGCAGTAATTTGTGCAGTTTCCACACTTTTTTAACATGAAAAACGCTTTAGTAGCTAGGACATGGATTAGCTTCCTTAGATGGTCCTGGTATGCATCCTGAAATTCTGTGAAAACCGCTTAAAGTACGAAATTGTCCCTCAGCTTTCTGCAGTGTATTACACGATTGATTTTTACACAGAAAAGATACCCCAAGTGAATCTGACCTAAGACATGTCTTATCAGCTTCTTATGGTAAATTTATTAAAACTTATGTGCCCTTATGTCCCAAAGAAGCTAAACCGATGGTGTATTTCTACACCTGTGAACTGGTCAGACAGATAGGACTTTTGATCCTGATGCTACTGTTCACCAATCGCTTCACCAATCCTATGTTAATGTAGTCCTAGAGATATCACGTATTCCACCTTGGTCCCATAGGGCCCTGCGATATAGTAAGTACACTCACCCTACAATAAACCCTATTAGGCCCTATGATTACCTTAGTGGATTCATTGCCCAGATAAGGGCGGCCCCAAAATACCGTTTAAACCCTAGGTAATCCTATTAAATTCTACCAAGAGTAGAGATGGGCGAATTTCTCAAAAATTCGATTCGGTCACTTCGCCGAATTTTCCGACAAAATTTGTTTCGTTCCGAATTACTTCGGCACGAATCGCGTTAAAAAACAGCTATTTCCAGGCTGCACAGAGCCTGCAGGGTGCTGTAGAACATTGTGCCATGCTTAAATATGCAGAGGGAGCTTGGTTTGGTCTTCATACAATGTTGTGTTTTAGTATGACACGCAGATGACTGCCGCCGCTCTTAGAATCGCTTCACTATAAAATTCCCTGGGCACTTAAGAGGGCAAAACTGACCAAAAAACTCAAGCGGGAATGTAGCCTGATAAAGTCATGCCAGCGAAAGCTGGAAAAAAACAAGCTGAGAGCTCAGGTGGCAACATTAGTGACAGAGTGTGGAGGTGACGGCGGCAGCCACAGCAGCATGAGGTCAGGCAGTGGCACAATGACATTCTGGAGGTGGCAAAACACGAGGAAGCCACAGAGTGGCACAATGACTGAGAGCGGAGGTCACGGCGGCAGCAGTATGAGGTCAGGCAGTGGCACAATGACATTCTGGAGGCGGCAAAACAGTATTAGGCCACAGAGTGGCACAATGACACAGTGTGGAGGTCACGACAGCAGCAGCATGAGATCAGGCAGTGGCACAATGACATTCTGGAGGCGGCAAAACAGTATTAGGCCACAGAGTGGCACAATCACACAGTGTGGAGGTCACGGCGGCAGCAGTATGAGATCAGGCAGTGGCACAATGACATTCTGGAGGCGGCTAAACAGTATTAGGCCACAGAGTGGCACAATCACACAGTGTGGAGGTCATGGCGGCAGCAGTATGAGATCAGGCAGTGGCACAATGACATTCTGGAGGCGGCAAAACAGTATTAGGCCACAGAGTGTCACAATCACACAGTGTGGAGGTCACAACAGCAGCAGCATGAGGTCAGACAGTGGCACAATGACATTCTGGAGGCGGCAAAACAGTATTAGGCCACAGAGTGGCACAATCACACAGTGTGGAGGTCACGACAGCAGCAGCATGAGATCAGGCAGTGGCACAATGACATTCTGGAGGTGGGAAAACAGGAGGAAGCCACAGAATGGCACAATGACTGAGACCGGATGTCACGGCGGCAGCAGCATGAAGTCAGCAGTGGCTCAATGACACAGTGTGGAGGGCACGGCAGGAGTCACAGCAGCAGCATGAGGTCAGAGAGTGGCACAATGACATTCTGGAGGTGGCAAAACAGGAGGAAGCCACAGAGTGGCACAATGACTGAGAGCGGAGGTCACGGCGGCAGCAGCATGAGGTCAGGCAGTGGCACAATGACACAGTGTGGAGGACATGGCAGCAGCCACAGCAGCAGCATGAGGTCAGACAGTGGCACAATATCAGAATAGTGGCTGAGGCAGGTAGTTTGAACCCAGACTGATGCCTAAGGCATTGGTGTGTGGAAATCCTGGCCGATCCACGCCTGATTCATCTTGACAAAGGTCAGTCGTTCCACATTTCCCGTGGACAAGCGGGTTCTCCTTGGGGTAACGATGGCCCCCGCCGCACTGAACACCCGCTCTGATGCCATACTACTGGCCGGGCAGGACAGCTTCTCCACTGCAAACTCGGCAAGTTGCGGCCACACATCCAGTTTGGCTGCCCAGTAGTCCAGCGGATCTTCTAACTGAGGTGGCAGAGTGCTGTCCAAGTAGGCCACAACCTGTTGGTTCAGGGACTGCTCCAGGTCCTGCTGCTGCTGCTGCTGCTGGCGACTGCCCTCCTCACTAGGCGGGTGAAGGAAGCTGCTCATCAGTGACTCCAGACTTAGGTTACTACTGATGGAGCTGGTACTGCTCCTACCCCCCCACCTTGTCCCTGCAGCCGCGGCAGTAGTACGTGAGCGCTGAGGAACCCCCCGGTCAGACCTGTCAGAGGAGGGACGATGCCGCACATAGGCAGCGGCCAACTGATTACGGAGGATTTTCCTATAGTATTTGAGTTTGTCTTCCCTCTCAATAGCTGGGAAAAAGGCTCCCATTTTGGACCGGTAGCGAGGGTCCAATAGGGTGGAGAGCCAGAAGTCATCCCTCTGCCGGATGCTGACTATTCGGCTGTCACTAGCCAGGCAAATAAGCATGCTGCGGGCCATCTGCACAAGTGACTCCGAGGGGCTCCCTGCCTCCATTTCCACTGTATACTGCCACGGTGCTTGGGGGTCATCTGCCTCATCTTCCTCATCTCCATCCACCTCCTCCAGCTGCTCCTGCTCCTCCTCTCTTGTCACCTGGGTAGAAAATCCACTCATTTCACCAGACAATGCTTCTGCTCCAATGTCCTCCTCCTCCAGTTCAGTCCCCACCGGACTCATGTGGCCGCGAGATGTAGTCGCCACGTCTCCAGTCCCCTGCCCAGACAGATTTTTCAGCATCTGTTCCAGGACATGAAGCAGTGGAATGACGTTATTCATCGTGTAGTCCTGGCGACTGACATATAACTTCGCCTCCTCGAATGGCCTCAACAAACGGCAGGTGTCACGCATGAGCTGCCACTGGCTGACATCAAAGTTACACAGGGGAGTACTTCTGTCTGCCTGGATCATCAAAAAATCGTTAATGGCCTTTCTCTGTTCATACAGTCGGTCCAACATGTGCAGGCTGGAATTCCAGCGGGTGGAAACATCGCATATCAGAGTGTGTTGGGGAGGCCGTTCTGCCGCTGCAATTCGAGAAGTGTGTTCCTGGCTTTGTACGAATGGATAAAGTGCATGCACAGTTTCCTGGCCATTTTCAGAATGTTCTGAAGATCGGTGGAAGACTTCAGGAACCTTTTCACAACCAGATTGAACACGTGCGCCATGCAGGGTGCATGGACCATCCCTCCTCAGTGCAGCGCGGACACCATGTTCCTCCCATTGTCCGTCACCATGGTTCCGATTTGCAGTTGGCGCGGAGAAAGCCACACATCGATTTCTTGCTGCATGACGCGGAGCAGTTCCTCCCCTGTGTGACTTCGTTCGCCGAGGCAAGCCAGGTGTAGAACTGCGTGACACCGCTGTGCCCTGCACATGTGGTATGATGGAGCAGTACTTGTGGAGGCTGAGATGGTGGTGGTGGTGGAGGAGGAGGAGGCGGACATTGGCGCAGGTGCAGCAGTTTGACAACGTGGAGGAGAAAGCGGCGTCTCCTGTCCAAGTTGTTGGTGTGCCTGGGCTGGAAGCACATTCACCCAGTGGGCCGTAAAGGACATGTACTGGCCCTGACCGTAGTTACAGCTCCAGACGTCCGCGCTGCCGTGCACCTTGGAACAAACCGATAAGCTCAAGGACTGACCCACCTTCTGTTCTACATATTTATGAAGTGCTGGTACTGCCTTTTTGGAAAAGAAATTACGGTTTGGAACTCTCCATCTCGGCTCGGCACAAGCCATTAGTTCTCTGAACGGTGCAGAGTCCACCATTTGGAAAGGGAGGGACTGCAGTACCAACAACTTGGACAGGAGCACGGTCAGCTGCTGCACCTTAGGATGGTTGGACGCATACTGTTGTCTCTTTGCAATCGCCTCGCTGAACGACTGCTGGCGCCATGAGTAGCGAGGAGCAGGAGCATCTGGACCGGGAGATGATGTCAAAGAGAAACAGCTCCCTTCTGCAGAGGTGGTGGAGCCTTGACTGGCTGCAATGGCATGCGTGCCACTGGGCGCTGCTGCTGCTGCTGTTGCTGCGGCGGCAGGATGGACCACCACATCTGAGCCACGTTTCTCCCAGGCCACCGGATGGTGACGCTGCATGTGTTGACGCAGGGCCGTGGTGCCAACGTTAGCTCCCTGGCCACGCTTCACTTTCTGCTTACAGATTCTACATATACCCATATTCGGCTCCTCCGGTGTCTTAGCAAAGAACTGCCACACCGCCGAGTATCGGAGTTTACCGCCAACGCTCCGCACTGAGTGACTACTGCCACCGCTGCCTCGCTGAGCCCCTGTGCTGCTACTTTCTTGGACCTGCGAAGCGGGTTTTTTACCCCGTGGCCGCTTGGCTCCCGACCTCACACTGCTGCTATCCTGCTGACTCACGGCCACACGACCCACTTGCTGGCTGCGCCGCTGCCTGACGCGCAAGCTGACGCCCTCTTCTCCTGACGATGATGAAGCCCTTGCCTCACCCGGCTCCCAAGTGCGGTCGGCTACATCATCATCTATTTGTGTTTCATCGTCACTGCTGTCCTCATCACCGGTCTTGGTATGCCAAGGCTGACCTCTCACAACATGACCTCCCATGCCACTCTCCACATCTATACTTTGCCGCCTACTGCAAGACGCAGGGGATATTGGCCCCATTTCTTCGCTGCCAAGTAGCTGCTGACTGCCCTCCTCAAATTGTTCATCCTCGCTATATAGTGGCGCTGAGCCCAGACCACATAGTAGATCTCTGGCTGAGGGAACCGGATGGGACAGAGGCGGGTTGAGGACAGGTGAGGGCCGCTGACCCGCTCCCGGGCCATGCCAACTAAGGGTTGTGTCTGACGTTCCCACCGACTCTTGGCTGGGGTTGTCAGATGTCATCTGGGAGGAAGAGGATGACCTAGTCAACCAATCAAGAACCCTTGGGTTGCTGAACAACACACGGCCGCTAGATGACAGCGGCAGTTGTGGCCTCACCGAGTGACCCCTGCTGCGACGTCCCCTTGCTGTGCTGCAACCTGGGCCTGTTCCAGGAATGTTTGTGCCACTGCCACTCGCAGGTGCAGAGCCTGCGACTTCTCTGTCTGACATACTGTTTGTTCGAAAATGTACAGACACTGTTTGATGATGATGATATCTGTATATGATAAATATACACCCTGTTTTTGACTCCAAATGAACCCAGTAACAAGCTTGGGTAACCCTTGGATATAAATTGTGCTCCACAAATGGCCAGGAAAAATTTACTTGTATGTGTCGTTTAAAAACACTGTGTGTTTTACTAAATGTAAAAGCACAAACAGGCTTAATTAACCTTCGGACATGAATTAGGCTACAGGAAAAATGTATATATTTTGGCGTTGAAAAAGACGGTTTATTTTTGTCAGCACACCAGCAAACAACGCTTAACTAACCCCTGGATGTAAATTGCGCCAAAGAATTGAGCCGCACAAACTAGTAGCTTTGTAGCGTGTTACAATTGCGTGTTTTCTACGCCACACAACAAGAGATACAGTTGTAATTAACCTTTGCTTGTGAATTAGGCTACAGGAAAAATTTATATATTTTGGCGTTGAAAAAGACAGTTTATTTTTGTCAGCACACCAGCAAAACAACGCTTAATTAACCCCTGGATGTAAATTGCGCCAAAGAATTGAGCCGCACAAACTAGTAGCTTTGTAGCGTGTTACAATTGCGTGTTTTCTACGCCACACAACAAGAGATACAGTTGTAATTAACCTTTGCTTGTGAATTAGGCTACAGGAAAAATTTATATATTTTGGCGTTGAAAAAGACGTTTATTTTTGTCAGCACACCAGCAAAACAACGCTTAATTAACCCCTGGATGTAATGTGCGCAAAATTGCCGCACAACTAGTAGCTTTTAGCGTGTTACATTGGAGTTTTCTACGCCCAAACAAGATGACAGTGAATAACTTGCTTGTGAATTAGGCTACAGAAAAATTTATATTTTGCGTGAAAAACAGTTTTTTTTTGTAAGACAGCAAAAAACTGCTTAATTAACCTGGATGTAAATTGCAATAGATGAGTACAAAAATGAAGTGATAGTATTGAAAACGCTGTTTCTTAAATGATACAACAGAACTGCTAGTTCCCACTTGGATATTGAATGCATATGCAGCTGCAGTGGACGCACACTGGATTTCAGATCCAATACCCAAAAAATTAGAAATAGAACATTAAGAGAACAGTCTCTGAGACAAGCTGAGACACCCCACAGAAATCGCTATATAAAAATCAATTTTTCAGTAAGAGCTATCAGCCGCGGCAGCACCTTCCCTGATGAGCACAGTGAGAGGAGTGTAAGCTCCCGGCGTCGCGCCCGGACTTATATAGTGCAGTGACGTCACAGAATCCCGCCGGTCTCTGATTGGCTTCACCTCTGCACATGTCATACAGGCTATGCCCTTCTTCCTCCCAGAGTGCTTTGCCCCATGTAGCGCCATGTGCTCGCAGCCATTTTATCAATCAAAAGCACACTTCGTTCACCCGAAGTACACCAAACTTCGACTTCGTTCCGAACCGAAGTTTTCCTGAAAGTCTAAACGAATTCAACTTCGTTAGAATCGATTCACCCATCTCTAACCAAGAGGCCAATGGGTATATACCAAAGGGAGAGATAAAACAATGTATAATCTCCCAATCTCCCGACGCGTTTCCCCTATTCAGGTTCATCAGGGGAGCAGATCTCTCAACTGGATACGCATGATAGACGCCACGATGCAGGAGCGTCCCCACAATCATTAGGGACCTCATTAAATACCTCCTACATTAATACAACAAGCCAGTAAAAAAAACTCCATTTGATTAGCTAATCCATTAGCCCTCAAGTCTGATCTATTATAGTGTATATACCACAGTTAATGTGGCATGATAACATACATATCGCACTCATCTCTTGTCTCGTGCAGTTACACCATTCGGCATCCGGAATTGATCACCGCGCATGCGTGGCTTCAGGATACGGCGTCCGGAACTAGTCACTGCGCCTGCGCGGCTCGCACAACTCAAATTGTCGGGCTAAACACCGCGCCCGGCTTCAGCAATAGAGTGACATAACTGCGCATGCCCGGCACGCTTTGAATACCTCGCTGTGCAAACCACAAGAACAATCACGGCATACACGCAGCTGGGCTATACATATATTATAGAATCAAGGACCTATTCAAGGCCCGGTTTAAACATGGCTGGGTTATACATATACAAAACTTAATAGAGATCTCTGATAGGTGATAGGTCCTTTAAACCCTAATTTCGATATTGGTTTGCGATTAGATACTGTTCTGTATAAACTTAATAATTAACTATGCTCTTGCCCCTTTAAATAGCTGTAAGACCAGAATACTGTACATTTATTATAAAGTGAAGAAATATGAAAAAGAACCTAAGGAGGTGTATATGTGTTGCTGTTTGGACAAAACAAAGTTTCACTAGAAATTGTGGCGGCTGGGTAGTGGATCCGCCGGACCACCGCAAGCGATGGTAGCTAAGCCACGCCAGGGAACGGAATCTAAGTAGCCCCCGGTTTTCACCAGAGCCCGCCGCAAAGCGGGATGGACTTGCTGCGGCGTGAGGCTACCAGGTCGTCCCCCCTGACGTGACTTGCTTGCGGTGGCGGCCGAGGTGCAGCGAGGTACAGAAGCATAGTCCGGGAATCGTAGTCGTGGGCAGGCAGAAGGTCAGGGCAGGCGGCAATGGTTCGTGGTCGTGGACAGGCAGGAAGGTCAGGGCAGGCGGCAGAGGTTCGGAGTCGGGAAAACGTAGCAAGAGGTCTGGTACACGGTAGGGCGAGAACACACTAGGGAACGCTTTAGCTAAGGCACGAGGCAACATAGATCCAGCAGGGAAGTGACGTGGGTGCAAAACTTATATAGGGACAGCGCCCGGCAATTACCCAATTACCGGCGCACTGTCCCTTTAAATGTACGTGAACGCGCGCGCGCACGCGCTAGGGGGCGCGCACGCGCATTCCGGCCGGCAGGGGACGAGGACCGGACGGGAGCGAGGCCAGGTGAGTGGATGGGACGGGTGGCGCCACGAGCGGCAGTGCGGACCGCGGGGCCCCCCGTCCCCGCCGGGGACCCGCCGCGGGGAACGCGGGTGCGACCGCGGTCCGAACCACGGACCGCGGCGCAACCCGTTACAGTACCCCCCCCCCTTAGGCCTCCCCACCTTTTTAGGCCGCAGAAATCTGAGGATGAGGTCCCGATTCAGGATATTGGATTCCGGCTCCCAGGATCTCTCCTCAGGTCCGAAGCCCCTCCAATCCACGAGGAAGAAACGTCTCCCTCTGACCGTTTTCATATCTAAAATGTCCTTTACCTCGAAGATGTCAGTGGATTCGGCTACTGGGGAAGGCGTCACATTCTTCCGAGAGAACCGGTTCAGCACCAGAGGCTTAAGGAGGGACACATGAAATGCGTTGTGGATCCGGAGAGATGGAGGCAAACAGAGCTTGTATGTCACGGGGTTCAACTGCCGAAGAACCTTGAAGGGTCCGAGGAAGCGAGGGCCCAATTTAAGACTAGGGACCTTCAGGCGCACATATCTTGAAGAGAGCCAAACTTGGTCCCCAGGAAGAAACGTCGGGGCAGGTCTTCTCCTTTTGTCCGCCTGAGACTTCATACGGGCGGAGGCCCGAAGTAGAGAATGTCGCGTCTCCTGCCAGATGGCCTTGATATCCCGAACCTGGTCGTTCACAGCGGGCACATCCGAGTTAGGAGGCAGGGGAAGGGGAGTGTGCGGGTGGCGGCCATAGACTACAAAGAACGGGGAGACGCCGGCAGCATCCGAGTCCCGATGGTTATATGCAAATTCGGCCCACGGGAGCAGCTCGGTCCAGTTGTCCTGACGTCTGGACACAAAGTGACGCAGGTATTCTCCCAGAATCTGGTTCACCCTCTCCACCTGCCCATTTGGCTGAGGGTGATAGACCGATGAGAAGTCCAACTTGACTTGCAGATGGGAGCACAACACACGCCAAAAACGGGAAACAAATTGAACACCGCGGTCGGAGACAATGTGTGAGGGCAGTCCATGAAGCCGGAAGACATGCCGGAAGAAAAGACTAGCCAATTGTGGGGCAGACGGCAGGCCAGGGAGAGGCACAAAGTGGGACATCTTTGAGAACCGGTCTGTCACCACCCAGATGACCGAATTCCCAGAGGAGACTGGTAGATCCGTGACGAAGTCCATAGCTATGTGCGTCCATGGGATTTCAGGCACAGGCAGAGGATGCAAGAGGCCAGCGGGCCTGTGGCGTGGGACCTTGTTCCGAGCACAAGTGACACAGGCGAGGGTGTAGTCCTTGACATCCTGTGCTAGAGTCGGCCACCAGTAGTGCCGCGAGATCAATGCATAAGACTTCCGAGCTCCGGGATGACCAGCCACCAAGGAGCTATGCCCCCACTCCAGAATCTTCCTCCTGAATGCCGGCGGCACGTACGTCTTGCCCGTAGGGATGTTTTGGAGACCTGCGGGAGCCACGTGAACCAACCGTTCGGGGGAGATGATGTGTTGTGACACGGGTTCTTCACCGACCACGTCCGAGGCACGAGAGAGGGCATCCGCCTTGACGTTCTTCTCAGCAGGCCGGAAATGTATATGAAAGTCAAACCGTGAGAAAAAAAGAGACCACCGGGCTTGGCGAGGGTTTAGACGTTGGGCCGTCTGAAGATACAACAAATTTTTGTGGTCCGTAAAGATGTTGATTGGATGACGAGCCCCCTCCAGCAGATGTCGCCACTCCTCTAGGGCCAACTTGATGGCCAAGAGTTCCCGGTCCCCAATGGCATAGTTTCGCTCAGCCGGCGAGAAGGTCTTTGAGAAGAACCCACATGTGAGAACCTTGCCTTTGGAGCTTCTCTGCGTGAGGACCGCCCCTGCCCCCACGGAAGAGGCATCCACCTCCAAGGAGAACGGCCTCTCGGAATCAGGCCGGACCAAGACAGGAGCTGTGGAGAAGGCCGTCTTTAGATCCACAAACGCCTTCTCGGCCTCCGGAGGCCAGCCTCTCGGGTTCGCATTCTTCCTAGTAAGGGCCACGATAGGAGCCACCAAGGTGGAGAAGTGGGGAATAAATTGTCGGTAATAGTTCGCGAAGCCCAGGAAGCGCTGTATTGCCCGAAGACCGACAGGACGGGGCCACTGCAGTACCGCGGAGAGTTTTGCTGGGTCCATCTTTAGGCCTTCAGCCGAGACTATGTAGCCGAGGAAAGGTAGGCTGGTCCGATGGAATAAGCATTTCTCCAGCTTGGCGTACAATCGGTTGCTGCGCAGACGTTGCAGAACCTGGCGTACTTGAGCCCGGTGAGTCCGAAGATCAGAGGAGAAAATCAGGATGTCATCTAGGTACACTATGACACAGGTGTACAAGAGATCCCGGAAGACATCGTTGACGAGTTCTTGGAACACCGCTGGAGCGTTACAGAGCCCAAAGGGCATCACGAGATACTCAAAATGTCCATCTCGGGTATTAAACGCCGTCTTCCACTCATCCCCCTCCCGAATTCGGATGAGGTTATAGGCTCCTCGCAGATCCAACTTGGGAAAACACTTTAGCCCCCTTGAGACGGTCAAAAAGCTCTGAGATCAGTGGGAGAGGGTAGCGGTTTTTTACGGTGATCTTATTTAGACCCCTGTAGTCTATACACGAACCATCCTTCTTCTGCACAAAGAAAAACCTGGCTCCGGCTGGGGAGGAGGACTTACGAATGAATCCTTTCTGCAGATTCTCCCGAATGTAGGCTGACATGGCCTGAGTCTCTGGCACGGACAGCGGGTAGACCCTCCCCCGGGGTGGACTGGTTCCTGGCAGGAGGTCAATAGGACAGTCGTAAGGCCGATGTGGTGGCAGCAATTCAGCCTCTTTCTCGGAGAATATATCCCCAAAGTCCTGGTACTCGGCCGGCAGGCCTGGCAACGGCTTGACGAGCGGAGGCGGAGAAGTGGTAGGCACCGGGCGTGGCACCTCCAAGCAACAGTTCTGGCATTCCGGTCCCCAACGCAGGACTTCGCCTGTCTTCCAATCGAGCGTAGGGGCGTGACGTTGCAGCCAGGGAAGCCCCAAGAGGATCGCCGAGGAAGCACGGGACAGAACGTGGAAAGTGATCTTCTCCTTATGCAGAGCCCCCACACGGAGTGTCACCGGCCGGGTTATGTACTGGATGGGGTCACGGAGGAGCTCCCCACTGACCGAAGATATAAGCAGCGGCTTCTCCAGCCGGACTACAGGTATGCGGAACCGGGTTACCAATGAGGCTAAGATGAAGTTCCCGGCAGACCCCGAATCCAGGAAGGCAGAACTCCGGAACGAAGAACCAGCATCAGATGTCACCTCCACTGGCATCATCAAACGTGGAGAGGGGGAAAAACTGCACCTAGGACCGCCTCTCCTACGGCTCCTAGGTGTGAACGTTTCCCGGACGCTGGGGACGTAGCGGACAGCTTCTGCGGAAATGGTCCGGGCTGGCGCAGTAGAGACATAGCTTCTCGGTTCGGCGACGGTTCAGCTCCTGCTCCGATAACTGGGCCCGGTCCACTTGCATGGGTTCCACCTCAGAGACTTGAGGAGACAGTACTGGAGGATGCTGAAAAACCGGAGCCAGATGAAACCGCCGACGGGGGTGTGCAGTGTGTAACGGATTGCGCTGACGAACATATGCCGAAGCGCCAACCGTTGATATCCGGGTGTGGATCCTCAGGGCCCACCGCAGGCACAGGTGGCAGATGCAGGGGGTGGGTAGCCGAAGTGCAGGGCTGGGTACTGGAGGCTGATAAACGGATGCTGCAGATAACATAAGACAGAGTCCCAGATAGGTGCCAGAATATATTTAGCAGCAGGTACAGCGGCAGATGTACAGCAGGATAACAAGCAGAAGGACAAATAACTGAGACAGCAGCAGTACAGCAGCTAAGGGGTCACGCTCTAGTGCAGAAGACAACAACGAACTGACCCAGAAGACAGGGAGGAAGTTCGTTATATAGCCAGAGGTCAGGGGTCACTTAGCAGGAACAGGAACACTGTGTCAATAAATGCGGTGCAGTGACGCGCGCGTGCCCCTAGAGGGAGCAGGTGTGCGCACAGGACGCCAAGGAGCTGGAGGAAGCAGAGATGGTGAGGCTCCAGCAGTGGAAGGAGCCAAGACAGGTGCGTGCAGAGAACCAGGGACACCAAGGGATGTCGCAGCAGCGGCCGGGACATGAGAGACACGGGGCACGCCAACGGTCAGGGGCGTGAACCGTGAAGTACCCCCCCTTAAGCCCTCCCTCCGGGCTAGCCGGGAAACCCACAAAACCGCTTGGGGTAACCACCTCCTCCTCGGTATCCCAGGAGCCGTCTACAGAGGCGGTGTCCAGCGAATCCCGGGTAACTTCTTGGACCTGCGGAGAAGAAGAAAGAAATAGTAGGCAGGGGGTGGGGTGGGGGGGAGTCAGAGGTGTCTTTGCAGACCAGAGGCTCTTCCTGCCCCACATGGTTCTTCCATTGGCACAGCAGAACATACGGGCAGAGAAACGGGGGGGTAGGGCTGCTCCAGATGGGCGGGCTTGAGACAGCTAGAGTGGCAATGCTTGCCCCATTGGACAACTTCGCCCGTCTTCCAATCCAGGGATGGGTTGTGATGCTGGAACCACGGGAGCCCGAGGAGGACTAGAGCAGACGAACTAGGCAGCACGTAAAAGGACAGATTTTCCTGGTGGGAACTGCCAACCTTCAAGGACACAGGCTGGGTACGGAACTTGACTGCCTCCTTCAGGATCTCCCCGTTGATGGAAGAGAAACGTAGGGGCTTCTCTAGACGGGAGACAGGCAGGCAGAACTTCTCCAGCAGAGACGGGTGGATAAAGTTCTCAGAGGAGCCGGAATCCAGCAAGGCAGGAACTTCATAGGCGGCACCAGATGATAAACGTAGAGTGACTGGAGTGGTCAGACGAGGAACAAAGGCATCTTGATTCAGGGTCACTTCACCCACAACACCATGGCACTTGGGTTTCCGGGGCGCAGCTGGGCGGACTGGGCAGTTCTTGAGGTAATGACGGGTACCACCGCAGTACAGACACAGGTTTAAGCTGCGTCGACGGGCGCGTTCCTCTGTGGTGAGATGAGTACGGTTGACCTCCATAGGCTCATCTTGGAAAAACGCAGGTGTCAGGCGAGGTGGACTCGTGGTTCAGGTACAAGACGAGGCGGAAGCTTGCGAGGAAGAGAGGACACAGGCTGTTGGCGAAGCTCTAACTCCCTCTCCGCAAAACGGATGTCGATCCGGGTAGCTAAAGCGATGAGGTCGTCCAGGGTGGTAGGTAGATCACGACCAGCCAACTCGTCCTTGATGCGTCCATCGAGACCTCCCCAGAAGGCAGCAAACAAGGGCCTCGTTGTTCAGGCAAGCTCAGAGGCCAGAGTACGGAACAGGAAGGCATACTGGCCCACGGTGGCGACGCCTTGACGGAAGCGGAAACAGAGACGATGCAGCTGAGGTGTTGCGCCCAGGTAACTCGAAGACCTTTCTGAAAGCACTCAGGAACTCCTGGAGGTCCCTGTCAGCGGATCTCCTTTCTCCCAAAGAGGTGCGGCCCAGGCCAAGGCTTCACCTGACAGCAGGCTAATGATGAAAGCGACCTTGGCACGGTCAGAATGGAACTGATAAGCCAGGACCTCAAAATGGATGGTGCACTGGTTGAGGAAGCCGCGACACGTATGAGGGTCTCCAGAATAACGGGCAGGCAGAGGCAAGTGCAGGCTAGGACTGGACATGGCAGCAGGAGGCGGAGCCACAGCAGGTGGTGGAGCAGGTGTAGATGCCAGTGCAGACATGACTTCGTCCAAACGGGTGGTGATGGTCTGCAGCTTACGGAACAATTGCTCCAGGTGGACGCCATGTCGGTTCACCACAGCTACCAGGTCAGGCAGGGTCACTCCGGCGGGATCCATATTTGATGGTCAGTTCGTACTGTAACGGATTGCGCTGACAAACATATGCCGAAGCGCCAACCGTTGATATCCGGGTGTGGATCCTCAGGGCCCACCGCAGGCACAGATGGCAGATGCAGGCGGTGGGTAGCCGAAGTGCAGGGCTGGGTACGGGAGGCTGATAAACGGATGCTGCAGATAACATAAGACAGAGTCCCAGATAGGTGCCAGAATATATTTAGCAGCAGGTACAGCGGCAGATGTACAGCAGGATAACAAGCAGAAGGACAAATAACTGAGACAGCAGCAGTACAGCAGCTAAGGGGTCACGCTCTAGTGCAGAAGACAACAACGAACTGACCCAGAAGACAGGGAGGAAGTTCGTTATATAGCCAGAGGTCAGGGGTCACTTAGCAGGACCAGGAACACTGTGTCAATAAATGCGGTGCAGTGACGCGCGCGTGCCCCTAGAGGGAGCAGGTGTGCGCACAGGACGCCAAGGAGCTGGAGGAGCAGAGATGGTGAGGCTCCAGCAGTGGAAGGAGCCAAGACAGGTGCGTGCAGAGAACCACGGACACCAAGGGATGTCGCAGCAGCGGCCGGGACATGAGAGACACGGGCACGCCAACGGTCAGTGGCGTGAACCGTGACACAGTGTCTCTTTCCTGACGCAGCTCCTCCTGCCTCTCTGCGAACCTTACATCAATACGGGTTGCTAGATGAATTAGTTCACTCAGGGAGGACGGGAGGTCTCTTGCTGCCAAAGCGTCTTTAACCCGGCTGGACAGGCCCTTTTTGAAAGTGGCACAGAGGGCGGCATCATTCCACGTGAGCTCCGAAGCCAGAGTACGGAACTGTACCGCATAGTCACCCACCGAGGAGTCGCCTTGACGAAGGTTCAAGAGGGCGGTCTCAGCAGAGGAAGCACGTGCCGGCTCCTCGAAGACGGTGCGGAATTCCTGGAGGAAGATCTGTAGATCCGCAGTCACAGGGTCGTTCCTGTCCCAGAGAGGAGTTGCCCAAGCCAGGGCCTTCCCGGATAGTAGGCTCACCACGAAGGCCACCTTAGACCTCTCCGAAGGAAACTGATCCGCCATCAGTTCTATGTGCATAGAGCACTGGGTAATGAAACCCCGGCAGAGCTTGGGATTCTCGGCAAAGCTGATGGGTAAGGGGAGCCGAAGCTTGGGTCCCACGGTAGCCAATGGAACGGCTGACGTAGACGGAGTCACCGACGGGGCCGCAGGTGGAGACTGTTGCTGGGATGCGAGGAGCTGACGCATCATGGCGGAGAGCTGGCCCAACTGCTGTGCCTGTTGTGCGATTTGCTGCGACTGCTGGGCAACCAACGTAGTAAGATCCGCGATGCTTGGCAGAGGCACCTTGGCGGGATCCATGGCTGGATCTAACTGTGACGGCTGGGTAGTGGATCCGCCGGACCACCGCAAGCGATGATAGTTAAGCCACACCAGGGAACGGAATCTAAGTAGCCCCCGGTTTTCACCAGAGCCCGCCGCAAAGCGGGATGGACTTGCTGCGGCGTGAGGCTACCAGGTCGTCCCCCCTGACGTGACTTGCTTGCGGTGGCGGCCGAGGTGCAGCGAGGTACAGAAGCGTAGTCCGGGAATCGTAGTCGTGGGCAGGCAGAAGGTCAGGGCAGGCGGCAATGGTTCGTGGTCGTGGACAGGCAGGAAGGTCAGGGCAGGCGGCAGAGGTTCGGAGTCGGGAAAACGTAGCAAGAGGTCTGGTACACGGTAGGGCGAGAACACACTAGGGAACGCTTTAGCTAAGGCACGAGGCAACATAGATCCAGCAGGGAAGTGACGTGGGTGCAAAACTTATATAGGGACAGCGCCCGGCAATTACCCAATTACCGGCGCACTGTCCCTTTAAATGTACGTGAACGCGCGCACGCGCATTCCGGCCGGCAGGGGACGAGGACCGGACGGGAGCGAGGCCAGGTGAGTGGATGGGACGGGTGGCGCCACGAGCAGCAGTGCGGAACGCGGGTGCGACCGCGGTCCGAACCACGGACCGCGGCGCAACCCGTTACAGATATCAGTGTTTCCCTTACATCCAAGAGCAGAGTTCAAACGAAATGCAGTGTGTTGTGTCATCCAGCTATTTGGAGGGGAAGGCATGTAGTTAATTAAGTAAATTAGTTTTTTGAAGACAGTAGTGTCCTGTTTAAAAGTACTATGTGTCCTACTAGAAATACCCCATTGGTTGTGTTGCTGTTGGGACTAACGGGAGATAGAATTCCGTTAGAAATCAACACTTTTGCAATTTATTCAAAATACAGCCAAAAACATACAGAAATGTTGCAAAACAAAAGGTTGTATGATGTGTCTATGTAAATCATGAAGACAAGGTAAATGACATTATCTGCAAAATTTGACTAAGCAAAACATTCAACAAAATTGAATGACTGTGGTAAATTTATTCATAAATTATCAGCAGGAAAAAAAGCTCCAGATTATTTCATGGGGAATGCAAGCATTTACTAAAACAAAGTGATATTATATCAATTTATTAAATAAGCATGTCAATTATACATAGTCCAAAATACATAGAAAGCTCTTTTTTATACACCATCAACAGCATAGCCTAGTCTCCAAATCCAGGTCTACAACTCCATATACTGTTTCTCCCTGTTGGCAGATTAAAAGGACATATTTAATATGGGTACTCTGTGTTAAAAGCTTCCCTCCACATCAGAAGCCAGAGCCTGAAGAAAGCACTTTTGCCAGACTATGAGTCCTTTACCTCCTCCAGGGTATCTAGTTACCACTGTACATTCAGCAGTTTACAGGCTTTTAAAATATAACTTTAATCATCTGCACAATGCTTCATATGAAGAACACCAATGCAATAGAGGATTCAAAGGAAATAGGTATGAGGTTACTATTACCTCACAAAAGGAACCTCCAAACTCTCCCACTGGACTGACTCCCAGCCTACTGCTAACATCAACCGTGATATGCAAACAGTTATCTTTGTAGAGCCATTAGGACACAAATAGAGTAGATCAAAGCTGACGTACCACTGATATGACAAGTAGCTCATCAAATCTGGGAATGAATCACAGAAGTGAAGCAGAGAGACAGTGACCTTGAAAATAGACAACTGCCAATATGTGCTTCCCTCTGTAGTTACTAATAAAAGGGAATCTATTGCCAATTTGTTTTTTACTAATTAAAGACTCTGATACATATTCTTTCCTTCTTAGCCGTTAATATTTTTCTGATTTTAGATTTCTGTTGTCTGTCTATCTTTATGGGGGCAGATATCTTGCCTGAGCTGCTTTTAACAGCATTTAGAAATATGCTTTACAGCAGCTTCATGAACACAGGAGCCTGAAAAAGGAACGGACCAATTGACTTGTATAGGAGAGTTTTTTCTAGGCATGTTCTGTGACCTGGGAAGAAGTCAGTGTACAGGGAAGGGGGAGAGCGAGAGCTATGACTCTCTCCTATGGTGAATGGTGGATCCTCTTATCTATACACATTCGTGTCTCCTTTCAGTGTAATCCTACCCTTACCCGTGTTGTTAAGGAGGAGACTGCTGAAAAGTTTTCTCTACAGTACAGGAATTTTCAGACTATTATTAGGAATAGTGGCCAAAGGGAAAATTGCAGGATTGCAGCATTTAAAAAAAAAATTGATAGTGATATGAAAAATTAAAAAAAACACAAATTCTTAAAAAATGTGTTTAACATAAAAGCATGAGTTATACAGTAGGTCATTTCCTGATGACACATTCCGTTTAAGGAAGAGACTAGGCTTTAGCAATGGTCTAGTCGGAAATAGAACAGATTAAAGTGGGAGATTCATATGCTGTCTTTACAGCTCTCATTTTCAGTGCTGCCAACAGACATTTCAGGGTCCAATACAGCTGAAGCATCCCCACCCCCAGAAAAAAAGAATGCAATTGCGCCATTGTTTTTGGATTTAGTTCTTGTTGGATTTTACAACGTACAGTTTATCTATACAGTGTGGGTCAGTAAATATACAAAGATCAGCAAATACCGCCACATGATCACCACTATCATTTTACTGATCAAACCAGTATACCAAAACCAAAATTGCAAAACAACAAAGATCATATAATACCGCCACATCATCACCACATATTTCCACCATAAAGATGCTGAATAGTACCATTATACTGTCACTGAATATAATTCATTACAATAAGACCAATATTACCTCCAAACAGTGACCATATAGTGGTAGATATAAGTGTACACAGTGCAGTTACATTTAGAGACTCACAGATGACATCTTGTCAGATGAGTTTTTCATCTTCACTTTTCTTCTTTGTCTGCACCAGACCGCAATGATGACTTCTCCCGGCCATGACCCATCCCTGCAGAGTTCACAACACAAACACCTGAGACTCCTCACTTTTTTTGATCATCTTCCTACCTGTGTCTGCCCTCCCTATGTACAACCTCTCCTTCCAGAGTGCCCCAAATGGTAATAATTACCCTCTTGGTGCCCTAGTAGTTAGGTATATAGCCCCTCCCCCCCTTGGAGGTAGGTAGTGGGCCCTCTTTCGGTAGGTAGCCAGGTAGTGGGCAGGTAAGGGTACCCCCTGTAGGTTGGAGGGAGGTATGTGGGTAGGTAGCCGGGTAGTCAGGGAGGTAGTCAGGTAGCTAGGGAAGTAGCCAGTCAGATAGCCAGGGAGGTAGCCAAGGAGGTAGGTAGCCATGGAGGTAGGTGTGCAGGTAGCTGGGTAGCCAGAGAAGTAGGTAGCCGGGTAGTCAGGGAGGAAGGTAGGTGGGTAGTCGGGCGGGTAGGTAGCCGGGTAGCTGGGTGGGTAGTTATCCAGGTGGGTAAGTAGCCAGGTTGGTAAGTAGCCGGGCAGCCAGGTGGGTAGGCAGCCTGGTAGCCAGGGAGATATATAGTCGGGTAGATGGATGGGTAGATAGCCGGGTGAGTAGGTAGCCAGGTGGGTAGATAGCTGGGGAGACAGGTAGTTGGGTAGACGGGGAGGTGAGTAGCCGGGTGGGTAGGTAACTGGGTGGGTAGTTAGCCAAGGAGGTAGGTAGCAGGGTAGTCAGTTGGATAGGTAGCTGGGTGGGCGGGGTCCCCTTACATGGCTGGGGCAGGATAAAACACGGCTGGGGTGTCGCTGTTGAGAGAGGGCCTGCACTCCCAGTTACAGCTAAACGTAATATGCACAAAGAGTTATCCACTTACTTCTCCTGAGCTGTAACTGGAGCTGGGACCTCTTTTCTCTCTGTCCGTACTATTTCTGTCCAACGGCGGGATGCGGGACAATTTGAATAAGTGAAGCCCCGCCCATGTCATCATACAGACCGTTCTCTCTAACATTACTGTGAAACAAGGGGGAGGTACCTGCTAGTGGCGGTGGTCCCCCTTGCTTCACAGACTGTCCGAGTCCCGTACAGGAGTACTGCCTGTACTGCCCTAACGGCGGCCCTGCTCATTTTAGTCTGTGCGGAGGAGGAGAAAGGAATGGTCTGGCAACATGCTGAAAGATTAGCAATAATGAATAAGGTCATCCCTGGAGCAGTTGTCATATGAACTTTTGTTTTAATATCTCTTCTCATCAATCAGAGGGCATACATATGGTAGACAAGGGGGATTTAGAAAAGGAGTGAGAGGGTGAGCATTTGCTTATATAATATCTCCTCTGTGCTTAGTCTGGCTGTTTATTGACTCCAAACCCTGGCCCTCACATGTGACGGTCAAAACTGACCACAGCCCACAAACAAGAAAATCTAGCACTCAGTGGTAAAGGCGGTACACATGGATAAAATGTAAACCAATCTGCAAAAAGAGTTTTCAGCACTAGTTTTTCTTGCTTCATTTTTATTCCATGTTATACAGACACAAGCATGTGGCTCAGATTTTGGCTCGTCCTTCATTCATCATCAATACTGACACAGCACCTGTTGTTTTACAGCAAAAAAAATAAAGGTTTTTAAATATAGCACATGCATTCTGTCATAATGCATGCCGTGGTCCCCGCTCTGGTCCCTAGATGCGCTCATGTTGGCATTCCTTGGTCACCTCTCACCTCTCCCCGTTCTTGCTCTGCTTCCCTGCTATGTCTATGGCCAGCTCTCTGAAATTTTAAGGGCCAGTGCATCACTGATCTCCAATTATCAGGCACTTGTTCCTTTTTAGGTTACTCCCCTCTAGTCCACTTGCCAGTTTATTGGTGTACTTGTCTTGAGAGTTGTTGTGCTATATGACGTTCTCCTGTGTTTGATCTATGCTCTGGACTTTGACTTTTTTTTGTCTTTGTGCTATATGATATTCTCCTGTGTTTGATCCATGCTCTGGACTTTGACTTTTTTTGCCTGCCCTGACCTTATTGCATGTCCACTGACTGTAACTTGCCTGCTCCTTTGGTACCACACTGCACCCCGGCTGACTCAGGGGTAGCAATTTGAGAGTCTCTCGCAGCAAAGCCCAAACCCTGGCGGTGAACCGGGGGCTCCTTAGACTCAGGCATGGCTCTTTCGATCTCTCATGGTGACCCAGAGGATCCACAACTTGTCATCCAATACACATCCATATTTTATTTAAAAAAAAATAATGATTCAGCTGCTGGAATGCAGAGGGAAAACATTTAATGGTTACTACCAATAAAATAAGTTACATCAATAAGCGGCTAAAATACGCAGAAAAAATATTATTATTTTCTACAATTAGAAAATTTCAATTTCTTTTCTATTGTCTGCCCTGACTAGAGATGGGCGAATTGATTCTAACGAAGCGGAATTTTTTTAGAATTTCAGGAAAACTTCGGTTCTGAACGAAGTAGAAGTTTGGGGTACTTCGCTTGAACAAAGCGTGCTTTTGATTGATAAAATGGCTGCGAGCACATGGCGTTACATGGGGCAAAGAACTCTGGGAGGAAGAAGGGCATAACCTACATGACATGTGCAGAGATGAAGCCACTCAGAGACCGGCGGGATTCTGTGACGTCACCGCACTATATAAGTCCGGGCGCGACGCTGGGAGCTTATACCGCTCTCACTGTACTGAGTAGGGAAGGTGCTGCCACGGCTGCTTATGATATCTCTTACTAAAGAACTCATTTTTATACAGCGATTTTTGGGGGGTGTCACAGCTTGTCTCAGAGATTGCTTCTCTTATGTTCTAATTCTGATTGTGTGGGGTATTGGAACTGAAGTCCAGTGTGCGTCCAATGCAGCTGCATATACATGTTAATGCTATCTGCTCACAGCACATTGAATATCCAAGGGTTATCTAAGCCTGTTCCTGTTGTATTCATTTAAAGAAACAGTGTTTTTACAATCCAAATACCACTTCATTTTTGGTTGCTCAATTCTTTTGCGCAATTTACATCCAGGGGTTAATTAAGTGTTGTTCGAATGTTGATGTCACTACAAGAAATGTTCTTTTTCACCGCCAAAAAATTAATTTTTCCTGTAGCATAATTCATAACCGACGGTTAATTACAAGTATTTTGTTGTTGTATACCGTAAAATACAGGCCATTTGAACACGCTACAAAGCTGGTAATTTTTGGTTGCTCAATTCTTTTGCGCAATTTACATCCAGGGGTTAATTAAGCGTTGTTCTGCTGTTGTGGTCACTAAAAGAAACTTTCTTTTTCACCGCCAAAAAGACATTTTTCCTGTAGCATAATTCATAACCGATGGTTAATTACAAGTTTTTCTGTTGTTGTGTACCGTAAAGTACACGCTATTTTAACACGCTACAAAGTAGGTCATTTTTGGCAGCACATTTCTTTTGCGCAATTTACATCCAACGGTTAACTAAGTATTTTTCTGCAGTTGTACTTAGTAAAAGAAACATTCTTTTTCACCGCCAAAGAAGCATTTTTGCCTGTAGCATAATTCATATCCGAAGGTTAATTAAGCCTGTTTGTGCTTTTATATTCAGTAAAATACACAGTGTTTTTAAACGGCACATACAAGTAAATTTTTCCTAGCCATTTGTGGAGCGCAATTTATATCCAAGGGCTAACCAAGCGTGTTACTGGGCTCATTTGGAGTCAAATACAGGGTATGTATTTATCATATGCAGATATCTTCATCAACCATTGTCTGTACATTTAAGAACAAACAGTATGTTAGACAGAGAGGTGGCAGGCTCTTCACCTGCGAGTGGCAGAGGCACAAACATTCCTGGAGCAGGCCCAGGTCGCAGCACAGCAAGGGGACGTCACAGCAGGGGTCACTCGGTGAGGCCACAACTGCCGCTGTCATCTAGCGGCCGTGTGTTGTTCAGCAACCCAATGGTTCTTGATTAGTTGACTAGGTCATCCACTTCCTCCCAGATGACATCTGACAACCCCAGCCAAGAGTCGGTGGGAAAGTCAGACACAACCCGTAGTTGGCATGGCCCAAGAGCGGATCAGCGGCCCTCACCTGTCCTCAACCCGCCTCTGTCCTATCCGGTTCCCTCAGCCAGAGATCTACTATGTGGTTTGGGCTCAGCACCACTATATAGCGAGGATGAACAATTTGAGGAGGGCAGTCAGCAGCTACTTGGCAGCGAAGAAATGGGGCCAATATCCCCTGCTTCTTGCAGTAGGCGGCAAAGTATAGATGTGGAGAGTGGCATGGGAGGTCATGTTGTTAGGGGTCAGCCTCTGCATACCAAGACTGGTGATGAGGACAGCAGTGACGATGAAACACAAATCGATGATGATGTAGCTGACCGCACTTGGGAGCCAGGTGAAGCAAGGGCTTCATCATCGTCAGGAGAAGAGGGGGCCAGCTTGCGCGTCAGGCAGTGGTGCAGCCAGCAAGTGGGTTGGATGGCCGTGAGTCAGCAGGGGAGCAGCAGTGTGAGGTCAGGAGCCAAGCGGCCACGGGGTAGAAACCCGCTTCGCAGGTTAAAGAAGTAGCGGCACAGGGGCTCAGCGGAAACCCGGGGCAAGCGGCGGCGGGTGGGTTTAAATCCCTCAGTGCGGAGCGTTGGCGGTAAAATCAGATACTCGGCGGTGTGGCAGTTCTTTGCTAAGACACCGGAGGGCCGAATATGGGTATATGTAGAATTTTGTGGGAAAGAAAGTGAAGCGTGGCACGGAAGCTAACGTTGGCACCACGGCCCTGCGTCAACAAATGCAGTGTCACCATTCGGTGGCCTGGGAGAAACGTGGCTCAGATGTGGTGGTCCATCCTGCCACCGCAGCAACAGCAGCAGCGGCGCCCAGTGGCACACATAACATTGCAGCCAGTCAAGGCTCCACCACCTCTGCAGAAGGGAGCTGTTTCTCTGTGACATCATTTTCCGGTCCCAGTGCTCCTGCTCCTCGCTACTCATGGCCCCAGCAGTCGTTCAGCGAGGCGATTGCAAAGAGAAAACAGTATGGGGTCCAACCATCCTAAGGTGCAGAAGCTGACCGTGCTCCTGTCCAAGTTGTTGGTACTGCAGTCCCTCCCTTTCCAAATGGTGTACTCTGCACCGTTCAGAGAACTAATGGCTTGTGCCGAGCCGAGATGGAGAGTTCCAGCCGTAATTTCTTTTCCAAAAAAGGCGTACCAGAAACTTCATAAATATGTAGAACAGAAGGTGGGCCGTCCTTGAGCTTATCGCTTTTTTCCCAAAGGGTGCATGGGCAGCGCGGACGTCTGGAGCTGTAACTACGGTCAGGGCCGTAAAATGTCCTTTACGGCCCATGGGTGAATGTGCTTCCTCCCCAAGGCACACCAAAAAACTTGGACAGGAGACACCGCTTTCTCCTCCAGTTGTCAAACTGCGGCTCCTGTGCCAATGTTCGCCCCCTCCTCCTCACCACCACCAATTCATCTCACCCTCCACAAGTACTGCTCCATCATACCACATGTGTAGGGCACAGCGGTGTCACGCAGTTCTTCACCTGGCTTGCCTCGGCGATTGAAGTCACACAGGGGAGGAACTGCTCCGCAAGAAATCGATGTGTGGCTTTCTCCGCACTAACTGCAAAATGGAACCATGGTGACGGACAATGGGAGGAACATGGTGTCCGCGCTGCACCGAGGAGGGATGTTCCCTGCATGGCGCAAGTGTTCAATTTGGTTGTGAAAAGGTTCCTGAAGTCTTCCACCGATCTTCAAAAAGATTTTGAAAATGGCCAGGAACTGTGCATGCACTTCATCCATTCCTACAAAGCCATGAACACTCTCCTCGAATTTCAGCAGCAGAACGGCCTCCCCCAACACACTCTGATATGCGTTGTTTCCTCCCGTTGGAATTCCAGCCTGCACATGTTGGACCGACTGTATGTACAGAGATAGGCCAATAACGATTTTTTGATGATCCAGGCGGACAGGAGTACTCCCCTGTGTTTCTTTGATGTCAGCCAGTGGCAGCTCATGCGTGAAACCTGCCGTTTGTTGAGGCAATTCGAGGGAGGCGAAATTATATGTCAGTCGCCAGGACTACACGATGAATACGTCATTCCACTGCTTCATGTCCTGGAACAGATGCTGAAAAATCTGTCTGGGCGGGGACTGGGACGTGGCGACTACATCTCGCGGCCACTTTAGTCCGGTGGGGACTGAAAATGGAGGAGGAGGGGAAATTGGAGCAGAAGCATTGTCTGGTGATGAGTGGGATTTTCTACCCCGGTGACAAGAGAGGAGGGCAGGAGCAGCTGGAGGAGGTAGTGGAGTGAGGGAAAACGAGGCAGATTACCCGCAAGCACCGTGGCAGTATACAGTGGAGATGGAGGCAGGGAGCCCCTCGTAGTCACTTGTGCAGATGGCCCGCAGCATGCTGATTCGCCTGGCTAGTGACAGCCAAATAGTCACCATCCGGCAGAGGGATGACTTCTGGCTCTCCACCCTATTGGACCCTCGCTACCGGCCCAAAATGGGAGCGTTTTTTCCCAGCTGCTGAGAGGGAGGACAAACTCAAATACTACAGGGGGAAAAACCTTGTAGTCAGCTGGCCCCTGCCTATGTGCAGCATCGTCCCTCCTCTGACAGGTTGAACCGGGGGTTCTTTTAGCGCTCATGTACTACTGCCGCGGCTGCTGGGGAAAAGGTGGGGGGGTAGGAGCAGTACCAGCGCCATGAGCAGCAACCTAAGTCTGGAGTCACTGATGAGCAGCTTCCTTCACCCGCCTAGTGAGGAGGGCAGTCGTCAGCAGCCACAGCAGCAGCAGCAGGACCTGGAGCAGACCCTGAACCAACATGTCGTGGCCTACTTGGACAGCACTCTGCCAGCCCAGTTAGAAGATCCGCTGGACTACTGGGCAGCCACACTGGATGTGTGGCCGCAACTCACCGAGTTTGCAGTGGAGAAGCTGTCCTGCCCGGCCAGTAGTTTGGCATCAGAGCGGGTGTTCAGTAGGGCGGGGGCCATCGTTACCCCAAGTAGAACCCGCTTGTCCACGGGAAATGTGGAACGACTGACCTTTCTCAAGTTGAATCAGGCGTGGATCGGCCAGGATTTCCACACACCAATGCCTTAGGCGTCAGACTACATCAGCCATTACCCCTCACCCAATCTGTGAGAAATGAGTCTGGATTAAAACTACCTGCCTCAGCCACTATTCTGATGCCGCCACCCGCCTGATGCCACACTTCTGCTGCCAGTTTCTCCATCTGCCACCAACCATATTTACCAGGGACTGGTATTGCCACCCACCTCCACACTCTGTCATTGTGCCACTCTATGACCTCATGCTGCTGCTGCCGTGCCCTCCACACTCTGTCATTGTGCCACTCTGTGGCCTACTCCTGTTTTTGCCACCTCCAGAATGTCATTGTGCCACTGCCTGACCTCATGCTGCTGCTTTGGCTGCTGCCGTGCCCTCCACACTCTGTCATTGTGCCACTGTCTGACCTCATGCTGCTGCTGTGGCTGCTGCTGTGCCCTCCACACTGTGTCATTGTGCCACTCTCTGACCTCATGCTGCTGCTGCTGTCACCTCCACTCTCTGTCATTGTGCCACTCTGTGGCCTACTACTGTTCTTCCACCTCCAGAATGTCATTGTGCCACTGTCTGACCTCATGTTGCTGCTGTGGCTGCTGCCATGACCTCCACACTCTGTCATTGTGCCACTCTGTGGCCTACTACTGTTTCGCCACCTCCAGAATGTCATTGTGCCACTGCCTGACCTCATGCTGCTGCTGTGGCTGCTGCCGTGCCCTCCACACTGTGTCATTGTGCCACTCGGACCTCATGCTGCTGCTGGGCCCTCCACACCGTTTCATTGTGCCACTCTCTGACCTCATGCTGCTGCTGCCGTGACCTTCACTCTCTGTCATTGTGCCACTCTGTGGCCTACACCTGTTTTTGCCGCTTCCAGAATGTCATTGTGCCACTGTCTGACCTCATGCTGCTGCTGTGGCTGCTACCATGACCTCCACACTCTTTCATTGTGCCACTCTGTGGCCTACTACTGTTTTGCCACCTCCAGAATGTCATTGTGCCACTGCCTGACCTCATTGTGGTGCTGTGGCTGTTGCCGTGCACTCCACTCTGTGTCATTGTGCCCCTCTCTGACCTCATGCTGCTGCCGTCACCTCCACTCTCTGTCATTGTGCCACTCTGTGGCCTACTACTGTTTTGCCACCTCCAGAATGTCATTGTGCCACTGTCTGACCTCATGCTGCTGCTGTGGCTGCTGCCGTGACCTCCACACTCTGTCACTGTGCCACTCTGTGGCCTACTCCTGTTTTTGCCACCTCCAGAATGTCATTGTGCCACTCTCTGACCTCATGCTGCTGTGGCTGCTGCCGTCACCTCCACACTCTGTCACTGATGTTGCCAACTGAGCTCTCAGCTTGTTTTTTTCCAGCTTTCGCTGGCATGACTTTATCAGGCTACCTTCCCGCTTCAGTTTTTGGTCAGTTTTGCTCTCTTAAGTGCCCAGGGAATTTTAGAGTGAAGCGATTCTTAAAGCGGCGGCAGTCATCTCCGTGTCATACTAAAACACAACATTGTATGAAGACCAAACCAAGCTCCCTCTGCATATTTAAGCATGGCACTACATTCTACAGCACCCTGCAAGCTCTGTGCAGCCTGGAAATAGCTGTTTTTTAATGTGATTCATCCCGAAGCAATTCGGACTGAAACAAATTTTGTCCGAAAATTCGGCGAAGTCACCGAATCGAATTTTTGAGAAATTCGCTCATCTCTAGCCCTGACCTTATTGCATGTCCACTGACTACAACTTGCCTGTTCCTTTGGTACCACACTGCACCCAGGCTGTCACTGCTAGTGGTGATGTCAGGGGTAGCGATTTTAGAGTCTCCCGCAGCAAAGCCCAAAGTCTGGTGGAGAACCGGAGGCTCCTTAGCATGGCTCTTTCCATCTCTCATAGTGACCCAGAGGATCCACAACGCATCATCCATGACACATCCATATTTTAATTTAAAAAAAAAATTATTCAGCTGCTGGAATGCAGAAGGAAAACACTACCAATAAAATAAGTTCGATCGATAAGCAGTTAAAATACACAAAAAATATTTTCTACAATTAAAAAATTGCAAATTGTTTTTCATAGCATGCCTGCCAAAAAACTGAATAAAACATGATTTTAAAGGCATATGTATCCTAAAATAATGTTTTTCCTGCAACAAACAAGGCCTCAACAGAAAAATAAAAGTTATTGCTCTGAGAATACAGCAACAGAAAATAAATTTTTTAAATTGTCTTTATTGTGCAAAAGTAGTAAAACAGTAGTGATAAAAAAACTATATAAATTTGGCATCATCGTAATCGCACCGACCTGCAGAATACAGTTAATGTCATTTATACCACATGGTGAACACCATAAAAATGATACCCAAAAGCAGTTGCAGAATTAAAGGTTTTTTTTCTTTCATTTAAAAGAATAAAGGTTCTTTTGTATTTTATAAGGCTCAGGTATTTTATGGAGCCAATAAAAAATATAAATTGCCCTGCAAAAAACAAGCTTTGTATGACTACGTGCTCAAAACAATTAAAAAGCTATAGCTCTCAAAAGCAGTGATGAGAAACAAACACGTAAAAACAGAAAGATGTGTACTCAAGGTTTTATAGTCCAATGAAACTTTATTAGTTGTGAAGATCAGACACATCTGGAGAACTGGCAGGTTCTCTTTAAAAGGTCATAGCAGTAATAATGTCACTTAAGATGACACCTAGGCCAGTGCTTGTATCAACCCTTTTGTGGAAATTATTGTTATATCAACGATATTTACTCATAATACTTTTTTGTAAAAGTATAATATGTGTTGTAGCTATATACAGAGACTGTAATCATACAAACTAGTTGCATATCTGATGTCAGTATATTAGGCATATCCTAATGCTTGACTGTGTTTCATAAGTCGTCAGTGACAAAAGTACAGTATATTTCTTGGATTGGAAGAAAACAATATCAACCAAGTGTGCAATGAATTTTGCTTAGCCTAAGAGTGAAGACTGCAAGGAAGCAAGGCTAACTTATTAATCCCTATGCCATGTATTTCATATCATCTTTCACTTTTGTGTAGAAAAATCCTTGCAGACAAAGCAACTGTAATTCTCTTAGAATACTCAAATCTGTTTAATCCTCAGATTTTTATAGACGATATTTATAACATGCATTTGTATAATAATTCAATTTTACCACCGCTATTATTCAAGCAACTTCTGAGTTCACATTGTGGTTGTATTATACATTATCATGGCGTGCACATATATTAAAAGAGTGTAATGTAAGAAATATTACTTGATGTATGTCAGATTATATAACTTCAGGTTTTCACCAGGACAGTGATCTTCTGGACCTCCGAAAACACTGCTTTGGTGTTCAATCAGAATCTGGGGAGGACTTGTACTTTTCTGTGGAATTGGAGAATGAACTCATACATTGGGAGAAAGCATTCCAGACTGCAACCTTTCTAGAAGTTGAAAGGATCCAGGCAAGAAACTCTTTTTATAACCACAAAGAATTTAATGAGCATCTCAAAAACACTTGTAT
Source organism: Phyllomedusa bahiana (assembly GCA_025379985.1). Taxonomy (NCBI): domain Eukaryota; kingdom Metazoa; phylum Chordata; class Amphibia; order Anura; family Hylidae; genus Phyllomedusa; species Phyllomedusa bahiana. Next base: position 33,437 of record JAODAL010040641.1, read on the forward strand.
AGAATAAATGTACAATTGTGCAAAACTGTGCAATATATGCTTATATTTTATATACTTATAAAATTGTGTAATTTATTATATTGGAGTAGAAAAAAACTGAAACAATTTTGTACAATTTAGTACTTATTTTAGAAGAAAAAATATGTAATACAGCATTCTACAGAGCATGCTATCATTTTTTATTTCTAATTCCATATGAATCTAATAGAAACAATATCCATCTCTGTATAAAACAGCTGTATAAAAACAGCTGTTTTTACTACAAAGCCCAAATGACTACAACAGGTGCTGTACTACAGCTCCATATTCTTGAAAGTTGTATTAAGCCATGATATGATTTTCTATATGTTACTAGAAAAGTATTTTTTAAGTTGTACAACTATTTAAGGGTTAACATGGCTGTTATTGGGCAGTAGAGGTGGTATTGCTATCAGGGGCCTAGACAGATAAGGGAAAAATTGGTCTTCAGTGGGCTGCCATCTACCAGCTTTCTGTAATGACACTGGTTGACATGGACAGCAACAAAACCTATAACAGAAATTAAACCAACCAGCAGTTGTATGCATGTTATACAAGGTGGGTATCAAAAATAAGTGTAGAAACTTACCAATGGATGATCGACAGCAAGGCGGATGATGATGAAGGGCACAGGTGAAAAGATAAATCACTTGAATCCAGAAGCAAGACCTCAACTAGACCTTAACAATTGGCTTTCCCTAACTATGTTCCTAGGCTGCCCATAGTGCTGGCTCTACCATTAGACCCCTTTGGTCCTATTCTGCCCTTGATAATATCCCTACCAATGTCCCTCAACTATCCTGACCCTAAATAAAATAGCACAGGACCATTAAAGAGAATTCAAAACTAGAACACCTTGAAAACTGAGATGGGGAAGAACATAAACAACTGGAAACTAAAGACAAAGCAGACCTCCATCTGACTGGGAACAACAAACTAACCAAAACAAGACTGAATGCTAGCAACAAAATGCAGTAAGCTCACAAGACACAAGCTCACAGCTAATAGTATACTCAGTGCTGGCCGCCCAATAAAACTCAGCTTTATAGAGAGCTAGTAATAAACTATTCCTAAATAAGTAATCTCACAAAGCAACTACTTCATCTGATCTAGTAAGCAGGAAAAGACGATGCAGGAGAAAGATTCCTGCCATCCATCATACTTTCCCCATTACATGAGAGCTGTGATGTCTTGCTACCAAGATTAAAAGACCCAATTTCTTGATAACAATGATGGGTTAATCTGGTTTCCAATATGGGGTACATGATAAGTAAAAATGTGCAGTCCCTGATTAGTGTTCTGATCCCCTCCCCCATGGGCTCATTAATATATGTTATAGGCTTTAGAGACTGCATAAAGATTGTATCAATATACTTTATTTAACTCCTTAAGCCTAACGCCTGAAAAGTAGTTAATGACCAGAAATTTTTTTTAGTTTTTGCCTCCTTGCGTTTCAACAGTTGTAACTTTTTATTTTTTTCAATGACGCAGTTGCATGAGGCCTCGTTTTATTCGAGACAAGATTTACTTTAGGGGGAATAGTTTAAGTTCACTTATAAATAGTTGCAGTATTTTTTTTTATTTTATTTTTTTTTCAATTGTTTTTTTATTTTTTTTTACACCATTCACATTTCACACTTAATAACTTGTTATGTTAATTCTACAGGTTATTACGGTCGTGTGGATACCTAATATGTGTAGTTTTTTTTGTGTGTGTAATTTGTGCACAATTATGTTTTAGTAAATATTTATTTTTATTTTATTATTTATTTTTTTATTCTTTTTTTTTTACACCTTTTATGTTTTTTTTTTACTTTCTTTTTTACTTACATGAAGGGAGAACTGTTTTACATTTTTTTTTTTTTACACTTACTAATGTATGAGCATATTCATATATGCTAAAACATTCTAATCTGTGTCACTTTGACATAGGCAGTGATCTGGACAGCACACAGTGTGTCCTGGTCACTGGCTTAGTACACAGACAGCTCTGCGGCCACTCTAGGTCCCCAGGACTGACTGTGCAGCTGTTCCCCGATCACCCGACAGAGCAGGAGAACCCTTTGATTGTGCTGCGGTACTGCACCGCCGCAATCAAAGGGTTAAAGCACCGGGTTGCGGAGGTTTCCTCCGCTCCACGGTGCCTGCAGGAGATGCTCTGGGATCGGGGCTGTGTAGTATAGCCCCGATTCCAGCGCAGCTGCGGTGCCGGGCGCCGCACACTCCGATATCTGCAGTGACGGCAAAAGACGTCGCTGCAGACGAACGACCCGCACCAGCCGACGTCAAAAGTCGGTGGCGGTCGTTAAGGAGTTAAAACTCATTGGATCAATGTGCTTGAATGTCAATGCTTTCTAGATGTCCACTAAAAGTGTGCAGCTCAGTAATTTGTAATAGTTGACAGACATATTAAGGAGTTCAGGCACCCTTACCATCTGTCTACAGTTTATGGGGCCCACAAATTTGTGCTAGTGACTAGTGTTGAGCGATTTTTTATCGACAAAGTTGAAATCGGCAAGGTTTTTATGGTGATCGAAATTTCCAGATCATGCGATAATTAAGGTTAAAATCTGTGCATCATCTATTAAGATCGCGCCTTTTCGGCGCTTCCTGTAATTTTGGCGGCCAGCAAATCAGATTACAGAATAGAGCAGGGTGAGATGTGTGTGTGCGACGTCATGACTGGGATGTGTATGGTTGCGATTGGCTGGAAAAATCACATGACCTCGTTTTACATAGAACAGCGTTTCCTGTTTCAGTCTCAGTGTCTCTCAGCGTCTCATAGGGATAGGACCTGCGTTCTGCCTGTGCCAAAACAGCTCAGCGAAATTAGTCTATTTCTGCACAGAGAAACCTCTACTATTAGCTGTGATCCATCCAATTTAGTTAGATTATGGATTTGAACATTTTATGTAGTTAGCTAGAGAATTTTAAAGCAGAATCTACCACTGTAAATTCACGGCGTGTGGTGAGCGAGGGGGGGGGGGGCCGTGGGCTAACACAGACAAGCTCTATCTATAAAGAACACTGGATAAAGTTCACCAAGACTTAGTGTAGACATTGTAGTGGAATATCTTTATTATTAACAGTTTGCTATTGAAATATTTCCTGGATATTGGGCAGCCTGAACTTATATTGGGATAAAAATCATTTCTAGTAACTGCAGGTCTCTTTGTTGCTGCAAAACTCCCCTTTTTTTAAACAGTATACATTTTAGATAGGTTTATTTTTCCCCCTTTCACCTGT
>JAODAL010040642.1:0-36700 GCA_025379985.1 Phyllomedusa bahiana
TGGGGCTGGTCGGGAAAAGGCCAAACGGGCTGGTCAAAAAGGGGGTTTTAAAAATAAATACCCCCCCGAAAAGCCCCAGAAAAACCCAAGTTAGTCCAAACTTTAATTTTTTCATTTTGTAGATAATTTCTCATTTTTGAAAGTAATAAACAACAAACCTCTGCTCACATGGCAGGGTTAATTGTTAGTCAAAGTTTTTTCCTGTGATTATTTTGGGAATTTGTAATAAAATAAGTGAGTCTCACAATGAAATTGGGTAGGTTGTCTAGTCCGTGTCACTTATTAGTTTATGACTTGTAAAAATTTTTGTGTATTTTTGTTCTAATTTAACTACTGATTCGGGCCAGAGTAGAATCTTCTTTTTATGTGAACATGTGAAATTATTATAATATGAATAAAAAATAATATTTAATACTTTATATACATATCTAATAAATATAAATAATATTATAAACTGCACATACACACAGTATATACAACATGGACACAGCAATTCTGCTGTGTATAGTCTCAGGGTTCTGTGTTAAAGGCAGAGAGCAATCATGAAGACCAAGGAACACACCAGGCAGGTCCGTGATACTGTTGTGGAGAAGTTTAAAGCCGGATTTGGATACAAAAAGATTTCCAACTTTAAACTCCAAGGAGCACTTGCAAGCGATCATATTAAAATGGAAGGAGTATCAGACCACTGCAAATCTACAAGACCGGCCGTCCCTCTAAACTTTCATCTCAAACAAGGAGAAGACTGATCAGAGATGCAGCCAAGAGGCCCTGATCACTCTGGATGAACTGCAGAGATTACAGCTGAGGTGGGAGAGTCTGTCCATAGGACAACAATCAGTCGTCACTGCACAAATCTGGCCTTTATGGAAGAATGGCAAGAAGAAGCCATTTCTCAAAGATATCCATAAAAAGTCTGGTTTAAAGTTTGCCACAAGCTGCCTGGGAGACACCAAACATGTGGAAGAAGGGGCCGCCTGGGAGGACACCCAAACATGTGGAAGAAGGGGCTCTTGCTCAGATGAAACCAAAATCCAACTTTTTGGCCACAATGCAAAAACGATATGTTTGGGCGTAAAAGCAACACAGCTCATCCCCTGAACACACCATGCCCACTGTCACACATGGTGGGGCAGCATCATGGTTTGGGCTTTTCTTCAGCAGGGACAGGGAAGATGGTTAAATTGATGGGAGATGGATGGAGCCAAATACAGGACCATTCTGGAAGAAAACCTGTTGGAGTCTGCAAAAGACCTGAGACTGGGACGGAGATTTATCTTCCAACAAGACAATGATCCAAACATATAAGCAAAATCTACAATGGATAGGTTCCAAATAACCGTCTCCAGGTGTTAGAATGGCCAAGTCACAGTCCAGACCTGAATCAATGAGAATCTGTGGAAAGAGCTGAAAACTGCTGTCACAAACGCTCTCCATCCACCCTCACTGAGCTCCAGCTGCTCACAAACGCTCTCCATCCAACCTCCTCTGAGTACTGCTGTTCACAATTGCTCTACATCATACCTCCACTGAGCTTCCAGCTGTGCACAAACCGGCTCTCCATCCAACCTCACTGAGCTCCAGCTGTTCACAAACGCTCTCCCATCCAACTAACTGAGATCCAGCTGCTCACCAAACGCTCTCCATCCAACTCACTGAGCTCCAGCTGTTTTCCAAGGATGAATGGGCAAGAATTTCAGTCTCTCTATGGCAAAACTGATGAGACATACCCCCAGCGACTTGCAGCTGTAATCGCAGCACAAGGAGGCGCTACAAAGTATAACTTAAGGGGGCCGAATAATCTTTGTACGCCCACTTTTTCAGTTTTTTATTTTTTCAAAGTTTAAAATATCATTAAATTTTGTCCAACTTCCCCAATAGTCCCACTTGTTGTTGATTCTCACAAACAATTTTTAATTTTAATATCTTTATGTTTGAAAGCCTGAAAGGTGGCCAAAAGTGTGAAAAGTTCAAAGGGGGCGAATACTTTTGCAGTCAAGGCCACTGTACATTCCAATGAGAATTTGGACAATTCCGCAGGGATTATTTCAAAATATCACAATCTGACTGGATACAGTGTCATAAGAGCAACAAAAGTTTTAACTGATCAGATACAAGAGAAATTTTTCAGGTTAAAAAACTCTATTATAATTTACGGCCTTTATATATTAGCTGTAAATACTGACAGAGATTTTAAAACATCATGACAAAGGGAACAGAAACGTTGCATCTGCTGAAACAGAGATGTGTCATGAATTTCCGTTTCATAAATCCCAGAGATGTCTGGTATTATTTTTAAGGAGCAGGGAGACAGGAGGCAACATATAGGGTACCCCTGCCTAGCAAAAAAATAAAAAATCAAAAATTTTTAATCCAATGAAGCAGATTGTGGTCTCCGTCCAAACTCTACAATGTCACCAGTACAACAGTCCCATTCAACACAGACTTTTCTGGCTCAGCAGCAATCTAGTGAACAAGTTGTCTATCTATTGGGTTATCCGACTGTTTAAGTATAATCAGCAGGTATTTTACTGTAGATCTTGCTGGCATATTCAATATGCACTAGATGAAAGTACATTACATCAAATAAGAGCAAAAAGTTTAGCTAAAATTTTACATCAGTGGGCAATAGGAATGACTGTTTATAAGAGTCAAACAGAAGGCGGTCATAAAAGTACTTTAACATGTCAGTTTTGCCAAGTGCTTAAAATTGTAATGTCTAGTAATGGACCTTGTGTAACCCAAGAATATTAGTTAACAGGAGGCCATTGCCCATGAGGAATGAACTATAATTCCTCAGGAACGCTGGCAGTTTTTGGCTATGCATCACAATGTAAGCAGTAAAAAAATGGGCACAAATAGTAATAAGTTTTAATGCAGCTCATATTCAGACCTGCATGGAGGAATAATAATCAGTTCATATACTTCACATAGGGCTCAGAGCTACTTCATCATGTGCACAATAAACACAATTTCCATATAAATCAGCTTGCATTGTTGTTTTCTCACTACTCCCATTTGGCTCCAAGTATATCCTGTCCTCTGGTTCCGGGGCCACTCAAACCTTCTCAGTGAGCGCTCCTGATCTATGCTGCTTCTCGGGGTGCCTTCATAAAGCACACTTTACTCCTCTTTGCGTTATGCAGTTTTTATCTTGTAAGTGTGACAATAAAAGATGGTTCCACAAAGGTGTTGGTTTTATCAGTCCTAAATTCTCTACGTATAGCTGCTGAGGTATGTTCTGCTAAAGTAGAGCAGATTGAAGTGTTGTTCATGCACCACAGATTGACTTAGGGTGCTTTCACACGGTGCGTTTTTGACGCGGTTTTTGACACGTTTTTTTTGTAGCAATGTACAGTATTAATTGCTGTGCCTTACTGCACAAAAAGCGCATCAAAAAACACGTCAAAAAAGCCATGGGAAAGCACCTTTAAGGCAGAAGCTGAATAATGCAAAGTGGAATAATGTGTGTTCTAAATCAACAGAGGCTCCAGCTGGAATCCAGGTTAGGTAGAAGTAAAAAACAGCTTTATTTCCAATGCATATTAAAAGCATATGAATGACATATAAAGTAGCAGTAATGAACCGCTAACGCTTTTTGGAGGGATCTCCTTAATCATAGCGCACACCTGCAGAAGCAGCAGCAGAGATCACAAGTGCTGATTGAGAAAGCTGGAGTGGGTCAGAGGAACCAAACGACTGGATGTGCTTGAAGCACATGGAAGTGGTGAGAAATCAATGAACCAAGCTGATTTATATGTTGGATAAGCTATGAGCCCCTAGGTTGAAGTGTGTCTTTTACGATTCAGGTCGTAACAGGAAAAGGGTGTGCTTCTAGGTACAAAAGATGCTTGTCATGAAGGGGCTGGATAATTCCCTTACTGTATTAGTCAACGAAAAAAATCTCTATTTATCCCCTTTTTTAACTTTTTTTTATGCAAACAAGCAAAAGTTTGTACATTTTGCAAATAAACCTAATTTGCAAGATGGATTGAATAATTTACATTGCAAGTTTATCTGTAATAAAGGGGTTTCCTGTTAATGGTAACACCTATCACCTACAGTGAATATATAAGTGTAGTGCTAAGGTATTAATTGACCATCTGGAGACAATATTGACAGTATTTCTTTAAGAATATTATGTGGTAATAGCTAGCCTGCAAGTCCTGTAAAATTCCCAACACCTGGTAATGTTTAGTCCTGTACACAGAGCTCTCTTATCAGTGTTGCTTGCATATCTTGTTGTGAGAGCGCTGTACCACGTAGACATAGCTCCATGTTGGTGAGAATAATACTACCCAGCGATGTTTACGGAGAAATCATGGGAATGCAGGTGTTCATGGCTTATTACCATGAGTGTTCAACATCCGGTGATGGATTTTTCCAGTGCCAGGTTAACCTCTGAAGAACTGGCCATTCGGAGGAGGGGGTGGGGCCTTATACTGGAAAAATACTGATCTGTTAGTTTGCGTAGCACTTGGTTACACAGGCATTTTTATTAAATGAGATATAAGCTGGAAAAGTTTACTGCGAAGTTACGAGGGACGCCTCACTGCCACAGTGATGAATCCCAGGGGTCTCTCTGTCCTCGCTATTCGCTTCTCACAGTTGATGTTATGGACAGATGAGGTGAATCCTGGTGATTGCTTTGGGACCTGTAGAGTGGTGTACATTGTGTTGGTCCAGGAATTCTCTCTTTCTTCACTGGCCCGTTTTTCTCCAAGCTGATGCGATATATCAGCCATATTAGTCGGTGAAGTGGTTCCAATATAGGGTGTAATGTAAGTATTGGCAATCCATATTATCCTTTGCCTTTGTAATCTATATTATGCAATATCACACTATATTCTTTTAGTCTTATGTATATTCTCTGAATTATTCTTTCAATAAAGTAATAAAGCTTTTTGAGGTTGCCTCTGTTAAAGCTGTTTCCCCGCCTATATGTGAACACGCCCCTGGACCCGCACCACCCCCGCTCCCCCCATGATCCCTTAAAATAGTTGGCAAAACAATAAGATACGTACCAAATGTTAGATTGGTGGGTGTCTGAAAACTGGAACCTCCACCGATTGATAGGATGGGGAAAAAATTTTACTCTTCCAACAAAAAAGCTGAGGTAACCAGTAGTTACATGGAGACCTGGCTTTGCATACGTGCAGCCACTTCTTATAAGTTTATGAAAGATACAGTCATATGAAAAAGTTTGGGCACCCCCATTAATCTTAATCATTTAGTTCTAAATATTTGGGTGTTTGCAACAGATTTAAATTTGATATATCTATTAACTGATGGGCACAGTATATTTCTGGATTGAAAATGAGGGTTATTGTACTAACACAAATGTGCTATATGCATTAAACAATATTTTGTCTGTGCAAAAATTTGGGTACCCTTATTAATTTTATTGTATTTGAATACTCCTAACTACTTTTTACTGACTTTCTGAAAGCACATAACATTGGTTTTGTAACCTCATCTGAGATTGTGAACTTCATAGCCTGGTGTATCCTTGGATTAGAAAGGTAATTTAAGGTGGCCAATGCAAGTTGTTCTCCTATTTGGATTCGCCTGTGAAGAGTGCATCATGGGCTCCTAAAAACAACTCTCAAATGATCTGAAACAAAGTTTGTTCACATAGTTGTTCAGGGGAAGGATAAATAGTTGTCTCAGAGATTTTACCTGTCAGTTTCACTGTGAGGAACATAGTAAGGAAAGGGAAGACCACAGGGAGGTTCTTGTTAAGCCCAGAGTGACAGGCAAGAAAATTTCAGAAAGGCAGAGAAGAAAGAATGGTGAGAACAGTCAAGGACAATCCCAGACCACATCCAAAGAGCGGCTGCATTATCTTGCTGAGATGGTGTCACTGTGCATTGGTACATTACCGCACCACTTTGCACAAGGAGATGCTGTATGGAGGTGATGCGAAAGAAGCCGTTTCTGAAGCACGCACAAAAAGTCGCTGAGGTATGCATAAGGACCATGTGGACTGCCAGCTTCATTTTGGAAGAAGGTTCTGTGGACTGATGAAACAAAGATTGAGGAGTTTGGTCATACAAAAAGGCGTTATGGCATGGGTCCCAAAAACCACCAGCATTCCAAGAAAATACACTTTGCTCCCACTGTAAAATTGGTGGAGGTTCCTTCATTGCTTTGGGCTTGTGCTGGCAATGCCGGTACCGGAGAATCTTGTTTAAAGTGAGGGTCGCATGGATTCAACTCGTATCAGCAGATCTTCAGAATCAATGTACAAGAATCAGTGTTGAATTTGAAGTTACGCCGGGGGATGGATTTTTCAGCAGACATTGATCCAAACACAGCTCCAAATATACTCAGGCATTCATGGAGAGGAACCATTACAATGTTCTGGAATGGCCATCCCAGTCCCCAGACTGAATATCATTGAACATTGTGGGATACCTTTTGAAGCGGGGCTGTCATGCTCGGACGACCATCAAAACTTAAACTGAACTTGAATGGTTTTGTAAAGAGGAATGGTCAAAATACCTTCATCCAGGATCCTGGAACTGATTATAAGCACAGGAAGCAACTAGGGCTGTAATTATTGCAAAAGGAGGATCTTCTATTATTTATGTTCCCCCAAAAAACTTTTCTGTTGGGGTGCCCATACTTTTGCACGCGTGCAAAATTTGGTTTAATGCATTTTTGCACATTTGTGTTAGTACAATAAACTCATTTCATCCGGAAATTTACTGTGTCCATCAGTTATTAGATATATCAATGGAAATGGCTGTTGCAAAACACCCAATATTAGAACTAAAATGATTTAGATTAATAGGGGTGCCCAAACTTTTTCATATGACTGTACATATTTAGCTGATGGCGCTCATTCAGCAGGCGTCCATTGGTATAGTAATCAGTGGCCATCCCAGCTTTCCTGCACTTAGCACAACTCAGAACCCCACCCCAACATTTATCACTTATCACTTAGATAAAGTTTACATTTCTCTGTCAAAGTCTCCAAATTCCCCTAAATCCCTGCATAATTCAATGTTTTCTTCTTCTGTCTACAATCTTCTATATCACAAATTTTCATCTGCAGACCTGAAAATGTTACTATGCAAGTCTACAAAAATACAGTTGATTTAAACTGTACTTTCACGCGGCTTATACGGCTGTTTTAGACTCGGTTTTTGTAGCGTTTCCACGCCCAAAACAGCGTCCAAAACGCCCCCAGTTCATTTAATTTGTTCCTATGTAAAACAGCATTGTAGTTCACACACGACAAGATTTTTACGCGCTTCTTTGAAAGCTGTTTTGGGTGCTGAAAAAGAAGTGTCATGTCAATTCTTGAAATTACGCGTTTTTGGGCGCGTTTTTGACCTAGCTATTAATTTGTATGGGTGAAAACCTCGTCCAAAAACGCTACTTCAACCAATCAGCTCTTTTCTGCCTTTTTTTACTGTATTTTGAACTGTCCCGCCTTTTCATGTGACTGGTCAATACTTCTCCATAGCTTATAATGGGTCACTGTCGCTCCTATTCTGATTGGCTGGTTTCTGCCGACCAATGAGAAGAGCTTACAGAATTTGAATTACTGTATTTCCCGGCAATTTCTAATATCCCAATACCTGATGTTGCGCCGGTGACGGCGACAAACGCGTTATGGATTTTATTTATGTATGTTTATAGAAGGTTTTAGCTCTTTTACAGAGAATGTTTTACACGTAATAAAAACTATTTATTTACTAATACTGCATGCCTCACGGTGCGGAGATTTCAGTGCCCCGATCTGTCCATAGACTACAATGGGAGAAAGTAGCTCGCGTTCTGATTGGCTGGGATAGCCAAGCCCCCGCTAGCTCTTTTCTGCATTTTTACTGTATTTTGAACTGTCCCGCCTTTGCATTTGATTGGTCAATACTACTCCATAGGTTATAATGGGTCACTATCGCTCCTATTCTGATTGGCCGGAATAGCCAAGCCCCCCCCCCCTCCAGTTCTTTTCTGCATTTTTACTGTATTTTGAACTGTCCCGCCTTTGCATTTGATTGGTCAATACTATTCCATAGGTTATAATGGGTCACTGTCGCTCCTATTTTGATTGGCTGGTTTCTGCCGACCAATGAGAAGAGCTTACAGAATTTGAATTACTGTATTTCCCGGCAATTTTCAATATCCAAATTCCTAATGTTGTGCCGGTGACGGCGACAAACGCGTTGTTAGTGATTTTATTTATGTATGTTTATAGAAGGTTCTAGCTCTTTTTCACATAATGTTTTACACGGAATAAAAACGATTTTTTGGATTCGTACTCCATGCCGCACGGCGCTGAGATTTATTTCTTGAGCGATCTTATATATTTTCCCTTTGATTTTAATGATCCACTTTTTCACTACATTTCTTCGCTTTTAGACAGCTTTGATTTTTCACTTTATTCATTTGAAAGACAACTCTTTTTGCTCTTCACTAACATGTTTAATGATTTCTTGCTGTTTTCCAGCCTGTCTCAAATCGGAATACTTGTTAGGCGTAGTCCTTCTGCGCCTAAGTCCCGCACTGCGCCCCACACACTGGCGAGGCGCAGGGAACTTTTCCCCGCATGTATGAGCGCACCTCCACGGCCGGCGAATCTTAGGCGCAGCCCCGCACTGCGCCCCAGTCCTGCACTGCGCCCCACACACTGGCGAGGAGCTGGGAACTTTTCCCCGCATGTATGAGCGCACCTCCATGGACGGCGAATCTTAGGCGCAGTCCCGCACTGCGCCTAAGTTCCGCACTGCGCCTCACACACTGGGGAGGCGGACTTTACACCGCATGTATGAGCGCACCTTGGGCGCCGACATACATGAGGTGCAGCTTGAGGTGCTCGAAAACGTGCGCTCCGACGCGGAGAGCTTCATACATGTCGCCCTTAGTGTTCCCTACATGTTGAAAGCTGATCTTTGTAAGCTGCGTCCCCACAACAAAGGACAAAAAACTTGTTGGATTCTGAATTCTAAAACCACGTCATCCGCCGAGTATTTGAACAGTATTTAACATAAAAACTCAGGATTTTTAGCTTGGTTTTCATTTTTGGCACCTTTTCCAGATTTGGTGTTTCTAGCATTTTTTGCATCATAGAGCAGTACTGAGTTTTTAGATGCGGATCTGCACCAAAATCCACTCCAAGAAAACATACACAATGATTTCTGGTTGTGTTTCTATACCATCTCATTGACTTTAATAGTAAATTTTCCGTCATTTTCTGAGTGAAATACGGTGGAAGATTGAGCATGTTTTGAGTTTTTTGAAAAAATGGCAGATTTGACGTCAGACCTCAAAAAAATGTTCATACAGTTGTAATATCATAGCACTGTAATGTACTGCTGTAACATACTACTACATGGCAGCCAGTCAGATGAATGATCGTTATTGTACGGTGGTTAGCATCTCTCTGTTCTGGCACATAGTGCCATATTATGAGTGCCCACCATACTCATTGACCGCTGGGTAACAAGAATTGATCAATTGCTACGCATGAGATAATGTAGTAAAAAATAATATATAAAGTTTTAGATTTTCATATGAGACTAGGCTTACTGCTTTTACTGATTTTTGCCCTTTCTTTATTCTTTCAGATGTAAAATGATGAAGAATTGGGGCATGATAGGGGGGATTGCTGCAGCTCTGGCAGCGGGAATATACGTTCTGTGGGGACCCATCACAGACAGAAAAAAAGCGCAAGAAAGGTAGGATAAATTGATGTATAATTAGTGGCTAATATTTCAAGGCTGAGTAGTTACAAAATAACAGGTACAACTATAGTATGCACTGTAGTGTAATATTATGAATCCCTGACACAAAATGCAGTTCCATGAGATATATACTAAGACTGGTAATTACTAGCTGTCAGACACTGTAGGCTAGACGTATGAAAGTTGCTCCGCCAGAATTCTGGCACAATTTGCGGCAAAAATAATGTTGTACATGCTTTACACCACATTTATGATGTGCTTTAGTCAGTTTCGAGACACTTCTGTGCCTCATCCAGCAAAAGGGGCATGGCCTTTGTAAAGGGGTGTGGCTTAGCGTGAGCGACGATTTGGCCATAGTTAGGCAATGTTCACACGGCTTATTTTGGGACGGAATTCATTACATATTTCGCGCCGTACTGCACGAAATAGGGCTGAAATCCGTCCCTGTCATTACGGTAATCCATAGTTCTCATAGACAACTATGGATTCCGTCTCCTCTCCCCGCTCGCCGTATTTCGCGCGTGGGGATAAAGTGACGTCAATTATCCCAGCGGGATACGCGCCGTGAATAATGAATGTCTATGGGGCCGGCGAGGTGCCTCGCCCACGCTGCATGGCACACAACGTAATTGCGGACGAAATCCGTCCTCACAATTATGCCGTGGATAAGCCGTGTGAACATAGCCTGTTGTAAAGAAAGCCAAAATGGTGCAAAGTCAGACAAGACATTTCTAACCTGAACCAGATTTATAAACACTATGATAAATGTGGTGCATTGTAAGGTTATGTTCACACAGCCTGTTCAGTACGTTTTTGGATACGTTTTTGATCCGAAAAACACATCCAAAAGCGCTAAATAAAACCAGGGCCGTGGAGTCGGAGTCGTCGTAAAATGGTCCGACTCCCAAAATATATAATAAGTTAGTCCAGTCAGTTCGATGCAGAGCAAGAGGAATTGGGTCCGGCCGGTGCTACTGCTCACATATCTTCAGCCTCATCACACGAGGAGTGTGATTGATAACATGGAGCAGGCAAAGCGCTGCCTCAGGGGGAAAGATTCCGATCCCATGGCAAACAGATTTCAGCAAAATTTTTCACCTGCTTTAAAAGAAGTAGAAGAGTTCAACCATTCATCAAAACTGACTGTGGCTGAGGCAATTCCTTTATACCCTGACATTGATAGAGATGTTGCCCCTGTGGTCACCGCTTTCCCCAACCCAAGTTAGTGTAGAGAGGCCGTTCTCTAGCCTGGAAATAATGAGATCAGATGTAAGGTCATGTATGCAGGATCTGATGGAGGCAATGCTATTTCTCAGAACAAATTCAGAGACGCCACAAATGTTCCTGCAGTGTTTTGCATATTTACAATTTTTTTGTGTCCTAAAGTCATAACCAATATATATATTTTGCACTGACAAGCAAAATGGTAACAATGGTTTGAACTTGTGACTTTCAGGCTCCACATCTCACCATCCACTACAGCTTTGTACATGAGGCTAATGTAATTTATAGACAATCATCTTACCTATCTTATACATAAATGTGATTTGCAAGTATTTAGCATCTGCTTAGTTCTGCACATTCTTTCCTGTAACTGCATTGTTACTGTTTTGCTCCTAAAAATCAAAATGTTAATTTTTATTATTTTGTTAGTATTTGGGAAATCCACCTTTGGTTTTCAAGACTGCCTGAATCCGTCTGGGCTCTGAATCAGATTCAAGCATATCTTGACCAAAATCTGATCCCAGGTCTCTTCTACACATTCCCAGTGTTGGTGCAGACTGGACTTTGATACAAATACAGCTTTTTCTTTAACTCTACCCACAAGTGTTCAAAAGATCAAAACATTGTTACCCTTTAGCTTGTCATTGTCTGTTCAACCTAAATAGCTTGATTGTTGTATCATAAGGTGATAAACAGCATGATGTTACCATTTTACTACAGAAAAGTTATCAATTAAACATGCGCCATGTATGAGGAGTCGGGAGTCGGAGATTTGGGAAATTGAGGAGTCGGAGTCGGGGGCTTCGGCTTGCCGACTCCACAGCCCTGCATAAAGCACATCCAAAATGCATCCAACACGTAGCTGCCCTATATAGTTTTAAATAGGGCGCTGCTGTGTCAAACAGAGCAAGACTAGACATGACAAGTCTTTGAACGGATCCGAAAGAAGCATCACAAATACGCAATTAAACACACATCTGCTATCAATCTTATAAACGCAGATGCGTGTTTTACATTGAAAGCAGTGTAAATCACACTGCATATTGTTAGATGCGTATTTGGGTAAGTTTAGGGTCTGAAACACGGATCCAAACACGCATCTAAAAAACGTATCCAAGAAAGTATTGCATATGCCGTGTGAACATACCCTAAGACTGTCTCGTCTAACTTAATACTATTTTAGACAATGCTTATACATTCACCCCTGTGACTTGTCCTGGAAAAGTTGAAAGCACAAATGCCTTTTTTTTTTTTTTCGGTTTCATGATGATGATTTTCTCGCTTACCAATTTATGTTTTTCTGCTTACTAGGTCTTGTACCCGGTCTGTTGAATTTGGGCAACACTTGTTTCATGAACTCCTTACTGCAAAGTTTATCTGCCTGTCCATCTTTTATTCATTGGTTGGAGGAATTCACATCACAGTACCAACTTGAGCAGAAGGATGCTACACACCAGTACCTCTCTGTTACTTTGCTACAATTGTTAAAAGGTAGTCTAAAAATGCTTTTTGATTATGTTTTGTGGGACCTACATTTTTAGTGCCTTGAAGGGGTTTTCTCACTACAGTCTTTTGCAGGCATCTGTGCTGTTTCTGGGGCTTAGATTTTTTAAATCCAGGGGTGGGTCTCTTCTCCCAGTAGGGCATGTCTTCCCTCACTGAAGACTGGTGACCTTATCACACCTCCACCTTGTTCCTGCTCCCTCCCAAGTCCCTTCATTAGTGTGAGCAGTGGGATGGAATGGATATCACTGGTCAGTTCTCATGCCTGCAGAGCTGTGATCATCACCTCCCTCCCAGGGCTCCACAAGCAATCCTTGCAACCTGAACACCTGGATTGAAGTAAACAGTTATAAATACAGCCCCCTAATATTACAGAAAGAAATCTTGTCATTGTGTGTAGGAGCACTTGACCGCGCTGATCCAACCTACAAAACTTCCTTTCTTCGAATTTAAATTTGCAGTCAGAACTGCCATGTGCGGCTACATATAATGACAAGTTTTCCACCCATGTAATTTTCTTCCTGTCACCCTTCTTATTATATTTCAATGGCCCAACTTTGTTCCTGTTATCCCACCCTGACTGTAACAATTTCACATACACAACAAACTTTACATACATAAATTAAACCACCCCAAATAAAATACTTTTTTGGCAGCATTGTGTCCATATCCATTTATGGCATATCGCTAGGATATCTCCTATAAAAGCCCTGACAACTCTCCATATCACCACCACGTAATGACTGAATATTACCACCATGCCATAACCATGTATCACCACATCATTCATATTAAACCTCAAGATACTTGTTACCTGTCAGTGAATATCCCCTACAAAGAAAAGTGACTGCAGAATATCACCAATATTACCAAAATGCCATAACCACATATCACCACCACAACATGCATATTAAAAGTCTTTTAAAGTCTATGCTTAAATTTGTGAGGGTATCCTAATATTAGACTCCAGAATTTCTAGCCTGTGAAAAATATAAGCATTGTTATAGGCTCTGGTCCTAGGGGGCTAATAATAAAAACAATAGGAATGTCCTGTTTTTTGTATTATAATTATACAAATATGTTAAAAAAAAAATACTTTATACTGCCTAAAGCTGGTCATACATTAATGATTTTAGATGGCTGTTTTCTAAGCAACATATATTTCATGTTTGATCTATAAATTTAATTGTCTTGGAAAGCAGTGCTATAACTTAAAATGACAAATGACCAATGCATCTCTTACCAGATCTGTGAGCTAGTCTAAGCTTCCATTGATGAGATTCAGATCTGTCGTTCAGTTTTAAAGGAGTTGTCTCACTACAAGGATTGCTTTTTATGTTAAGGATCTTGCAAAAACAAGTCACTTTGCAATATGTGTCCATTAACAGTATCTTACCTATTCTGAGATATCCCCTCTTGTATGGGCTGTATCAGCTCCTCAGGTCACTATAGCTACAGACCTGTTTGATCTATCCTGAGAGGCTGCCAGCACTGGTTGCTGTAGCTACAGACCTGGCCTCTACTGCAGCCTAGGAGAAGCCAGTAAACACGCCCCTGAATTCAAAGTGAAACCAAGAAAACAGAACTGAGGTAAGATGAATCAATGTAGTGAGACAACCCCTTTAATGGTTGTTGTTTCACTATATACAACAACAAGCAAAACAAAACCACTGTTTGACAGATATGTGCCATCAGTTGTTATCTGTTATGCTTGTTTGTGTGACTAAGGCCCCAAAACCTCGTCGGACCTCGCCGCAAACTCGCATCTCCCGACGCGGGTTTGCGCCGCCTACGGTGGGCGTGGTCTCGGTGCGGGAGGGGCGTAGTTTGGGGCACGGCTTGCGCCGAGGGTTTGCCCCCAATGCAAATTAATAGCAGGGGGCAAAATGCACCGCGAGCCGCGCACCACCTGCGGCGACGCCCACGGCAGCACTGCGCGCCCGCCACACAGAGCACTCCCTGTCAAGAAGTGACAGGAGAGTTCTTCACAGGCACGGCCAAACCTGCGGCGTGTGAATATTAACACGGTTTCCAATAGGAAATCATGTTAATAAACTAGGCGCAATTTGGCCACGGAAACCGCGTCGGAATCCGCGGCCATAACCGCGGCCAAATCAGTCGTGTGAACATGCCCTAAAAGAGTCTGATGGTTAGCAGAAAATGGGTTAATTGCCAATTTGGGCTATCTACAATTTTTAGTGTATGACCAGCTTACAGGGTCGTTCTCACCATGCTGTTTCACAGAGCCTGCTCTTCACAGCCAGCTTGAGGCTCGCACTTCCTGCTTAGGCTGTGGGCCTTTCTAGGGCAGTGATTGGCACATCAGCTCTACTGTTCCTAGCTGAGCCTGTTAGAGCCTATTCATTTGTGATAAATGGGTCTAAACAGCAAGGCAGAAGGCTACAGAGCTCTAAAGGGTTAAAGTTTGTAATTAAGAAATATAATCAAGCTCCTGTGCTGCTGCTAAGATACAGCAGAGAATAACATCACCAACCTGGCAGGGGATCTAGAGTTTGTTAGCTAGCACACAGTTGGTTGATAACCTAGAGAAGCTTATGTATACAAGCAGGAGATAAGAACTCCTCTAACTCTGAAAGAGAGCAAAATCAGAACAGCAATATATTTTGTAATAGCCCTTTTTTTTCACCTTTGCCTGTTTTTTTTTTTTTTTTTAAACAAATTTTATTGAGGAAGATCATCAATAATGACATAACTCGGATAAGAAACAATTACATCACTGCATGAAAACAAAGAATGCATGCCATATTACACATTCATCAATCTCATGGTGAGCAAACTTGTCCGTTACAAAGTTTGGTCGCCTCCTCTGGTATTTTCCATTTTCTCCCCCCCCATTGCCCCTTCCACCCCCCCCTTAACAAACCTTATCTAACACCCCAACCTTGTGCGCAGCCTATGTCTCCTTGCTAATCTCCTACATCTAGATTTCCTAATGACCCTTTCAATTTCTCCGGGAGGTAGTACTCGGTGAACTTAAATGGTTCTTAATAGGGATTTAATCTCTTGTTCTGTGTATTGTTTTGATATAAATTGTCTCCATTTTGAAGGAATCCTTTTGATTCCCTATCTAAATTCCGTTCTACCTCTAGCTTCCCCAAAATTTATAGTGCTTGTTTCATACTATCCTGGACCTCAACTACGCTGGGTACTGTTTTGGGTCTACCCAGTGTCTCAGCAGACATTTCTTTCCCGCTAGCAAAGCCACGTGTACCCCCTTTGTTTTTTATCATTCTGTCCTCACACTCCCTTCGGTGGGTTCCCTTGTGGCGCGTAGTGGAATAGGAATCCCTGTGGGTTAAGCTCTATGGGGCAGGACCAAGTATCCTTTATAAACTCCCTAACCGACCCCGGGAATTTCTCGACTTCCGGGCATGTCCACATACAGTGGTACAGTTTGCTTTCTCCAGATTACTTTTTTGGACGGCCTTCAAGAACTCTGTTCCTCCTGGTTTACGGGAGATGTTAAAAGCTTTAAATGGAGTTATCCCGCTAATCGAAAGAGTTCTCTCTCCATTGTCGTTTACAATGGCCTTCCGCACCTGTGTCATACCATTCAATTTTCTTGCTTGTCATCTCTGGATCCTGTATTTGGGTCTCCCACCCCTTTAAACAGATCATGTCCAAAAGGAGCTCTGTATCTTTGTTACGTAGACACTGATAAATTTAGATAGTGATCCTCTACTGGGCCCTCTTCTAGAGAGTTCAGGAATTCTACCGTTTCTCCCAGAGATTGTGGCTGTGACACACTGGCTCTGCAAAAGCTTTTCTAACTGTTTGTATTGAAAAATTTGGTTATGACCCAGTTGGTATTTCTCCTCTAAGTCTCTCCAATTTAGCAAGGTTCCCCTCCGAAGATGACAGGTTTATCCCCTAATTTCTTAATACCCCTTTGTTTCCAAACTGAGAACAATTTGTTCTCTCTTCCTGGCTTAAAGGCCTTCACGTCCCATAATGGCAAGTAAGGTGATATGTACATGGGTCTTCCATATAGTTTCCTAATGTGTCCCCAAGTGGTTTGAGTGTCTCGCAGCACCAGGCTCTGCTTAGCTCCCGGGGTTGCCCTTTTAATGGGGTGTGGAGGAGAGAGGTAAAACCCTCTCAGGGTGCACCAATTGGGACTCCAGTCCCGTATTTGAGAAGATATTGGACCCTTCCACCAGTCTTTGACATGTCTCCACTTTGGCTGCCAAGTTATAAGCCTAATATTCGGGATTTGGGCCCCTCCCTGAAAATTTTCCCATCGTTATTTTTCTTTAGCTAATCCCGAGAACGCCCAAAACCCCAAAATTTAAATTTAGCAAAAGCATTCCGAAGTTCCTTCACATCCCTATGCTTGACAGCAATGGGTATGTTTTGAAAGGGGGTAGATTTAGTCTCGCAAAACTAACCATTTTTATCAGCTGGATTCTCCCAAAAGGGACAAGGTAGGTCTCGCCATCTACCGAGTTCTGTTTATGATTTTGGAAAAAAAGCGGAGGGTAATTTAACTGGTAAAAACAAGGTCCCTCTGGTCCCAAACTTCACTCCCAAATAGGTCAAATGTGCCACCACCTCGACTTCTTATGGCATTTCTGGAGCCGAACCATGAGGCCCCAATGGTAATAATGGCACTTCCCCTGTTTATTTTAAAACCAAAAAAATTCACCAAACCGCTCTATTGCTCTCATCACCTGTCTGTTTTGTTCTAGCGCGTTTTTTTCAGGAACAGGAGCATGTCATCTGCAAAGCATGTGACTTTCACCTCTGCTGAACCCACCTTAATCCCTTGGAAGATATCATTATTTATTAAGAAACTGCAGGGTTTAAGCGATATTAAAAATAGGGAGAGGGGCAACCTTGCCTCTTTTCCTTTTTGTAATGGGATTGAGGCTGAAATAAATCCTGGTGTATGCACTTTGGCCTGCGGAGTTCTATACATTGCTTCCAAATAGCTTCTGAATTTCCCCGTGAACCCATCTTATCTAGGAAAAACTTCAGCCACTTCCAGTGTACTTTGTCAAGGCTTTCTCGGCGTCTATCCCCAACAGCGCCGGGGATGCTGTACCCTGATAGTGTCTCTCTACTGTGTCTAAAACCGTCATTACCGTCCTTATATTTTTGACCGCCGACCTGCCTTTCACGAACCCCATCTGGTGTGTCCCTATGAGCTTGGGCATAAGAGTCGTAGTCGGTTAGCTTTACCTTAGGATTATTTTAATGTCCTGGTTTATCAAAGAAAATTCGGTCAAATAAGATCCGGGTACAGAGGATCCTTCCCCCTTTTATGTATTACTTTGATGTAGGCGGTGTCTCCAGATGGGAGCATAGTTTTTGTCTCCATTATCTCGGAAGAGACACTGGCTAGTGTTGGGGCGATTTCTTTGACCAGGATCTTGTAGAAGTCCCTGACAGTCCGTCT
The DNA here is from genome assembly GCA_025379985.1 of Phyllomedusa bahiana. Taxonomy (NCBI): domain Eukaryota; kingdom Metazoa; phylum Chordata; class Amphibia; order Anura; family Hylidae; genus Phyllomedusa; species Phyllomedusa bahiana. The sequence goes on from JAODAL010040642.1 coordinate 17,842, forward strand.
GGGCCCGGAGCCTTAGCCTGGGGATTGTCCTGATGACCTGTTCAATTTCCTCCGTTATTTGATATTAGGTTTAGCATGTTTCTATCTATCTCTGATAGTTTTTCAAGGTGTATGTTTTTTATGAACTCTTCCCTTTTGAAATCTCATAAATTATGTTGGGAATACAGGGCGGTATAGTATTTTTTTCAAATCTCATTGATTCTTTTTGGATTTTTCTCCCCACTGCCCTTGCTGTCTTTCATTCGAAGGATGCCTAGCGTCCCCTGCTAATTCTGACCAAATTGGCCAATTAGTTTCCCCGACTTGTTGCCGAACCTAAATAGCGAGGCCCTTAGCCGGTCGTCATAGTACATTTCTATTCTCTTCTGATTTCATTTCAAATCGCTTTTGGCCAACAAACCAGCCTCTCTTATTCTCAGATGTGGGATCCTGCAAGAACGTGTGTACGCCTCTCCAATGTGGTGGTAGCCTTATGGAAATTGCCCTTGCATCGCTTTTTTCTTCGCCGCCATGTATGATATGATGCGCCCCTGAGTACCGCTTTACACGTGTCCCAAAATAGACCTGGTGTTGTCCTATGAGCCCCATTGTCCCCCGTCATACTCCTCCCCCCATCGCGCAAAAGATCTTTAAAGTGAGCGTCCGACTGGAGGGCGCTAGGGAAGCGCCAAATTATGTCCGATCCTTGGGATTAAAATCCCTCAATGTGAGGATCACTGGGGAGTGGTCGGAGGATTACCAAAATCACCAATTTCGATTGGTCAATTCCACCCATTAGCGCTGGATTAGCCAGAAAGTAGTCGATCCTTGACCAAGACAAATGCGCATGCGAGTAATGGGTTACTGCCTCTCCTCCGGGTTAAAATATCTCCACACATCCGTCAAACCTGCCGTATCACATAGGTCTCCTAAAAATTGTCTTCCTGTTACTTGCGTCTTTCCCTCTGCCCTGTCCGCTTCTGTCTTCCCTCTCGTTCTTACCCCATTAAAATCTCCTCCTACCAGCACCTTTTCATTTCCTTTCTGATAAAGTTTGGGATCTGATGTTGTTAAAGGAACTCCTTGTCCTTCTTGTTGGGGCGTAAACATTTTAGCAGTGTGGGTATTCCCCGCTGGGTTTCCAGATGTACCTTGATAACTCTCCCACTATCAACCGTTTCTGGTTTACTATATTACATGGTGTATTTTTATTAAATAGAAGGATCACCCCTGCCTTTCCCTGCACCGCGAGGAGCCCTCACCTCATCCACCCACAACCTCTTGAGGCGATGGAAATCGCTCTCAGTGGGGAAAGTGATTCCGAAGCATTAACAATGTCCGCCTTTTGTTTTTTGAGATACCTCAGCACCATCGTTCGCTTTTGGGGGGAACGTAACCCCTTTTATTCCATGTCAGTATCCGCATACTATCCCTGGTCAGAGATACTTGAGATGTGAAACTCAGATTGGAAGCTGCCCCACCTGTCCCTCCCTTTCCCCAACACCCTAACCCCCAACAAAAACCTAAGCAAACCTTCCCTTCGCCTGTACCACCTCCCTTTTCCTTTCTTGCAATTACTGACTTCTCTTTTTTTCGTGCATTTTTGAAGGCGAAAATTACTTCCTTCTATTGATTAAACCCCGCTCTACCCTATCCTGGTCCTCTCGTCTCCTTTGCAAGATATATAAACCATTCCGGTAAAAAATGCAAATAACAATTACAGTAAAGAATTTAGTTTAAACCGTATTAGGCCCGATCCCCTCCCCAACCGGCAAGTGAAGACTCTATAGTCCTGCCTCAGTGGAAAGTTGGAGTCCCTTTGATTCCCTGGGTTCGTACTGTCCCTTTAAACCCGTCACCTGTAGAAGAGTCAATCTCTTCCTCGGGGTCCTGTAGGCCTGAGGCTTAAAGAGTTTCCCCTCGGGTTCCCGTGTGGTCTTGACTTAATGGCTGCCTTTGGCTTCTTCTTTCCCTTCATTCCCTTGCGTCTTCCGAGTGGCTTATGCAGTCAATCCTCCGTGAGGTTTTTTTTCCAAGTAGCCTCTGCTTGTCCACTGACCGGCACAGTGAGGTGGACCCTGTTCCGGGGGAAAAATTTTTAAGATTTGTGGGGACTGCAGATTGAAGCGGATCTGGCGTTTAACTAGGGCGGTGCACACGTCAGAGAATTGCCTCCTTTTCTGGTACATCGATAGAGTAGTCTGCAAATATGGGATTTTGTTTCCCCCCTTAAAAGAGAGGCGGGGGTTGCGGGCACGGTATGCTTGCATCAGGAGAGATTTTTCAAATTTGTCCCGGTACTTGACTATAAACCGGCGCGGGCCCCACTTTTTGGCCGTTCTGTGCAAAGGTATTCTCCCGGGGGGCCAATCCTGTGAGCACGTTCTACTCTTAGGGGCGTTCCATCCCTAGCGCTTGTGGAATGTCCTTTGCGCAAATATCATGCGGTGTTGAGAGGGATTGACTCATTCAGCCCTATAATTCTTGAGATTGTTCCTCTTTGGATCGGTTCTCTAAATCCTCTAAATTTCTCCTGCAGATATTCGGTCCGCTTTGCCAATCTCTCCATCGTATTTCTCATTCCTAGCACCTCTTCCTCCACTCCTCCCACTCTCTCCTCCACCTCATGTATTTGATTGGCTTGTGTAGACACCTCGTCTTGTATGGTTTTACGTGAGGTAACTGCAGCTTTAATGGAGGATGGGGAACGTAGCTTCAAATGATGCTAGTATGTATGGGGCTAGGAGTTTTGCCCCCTGTGATAGCCATACTCTTGATGATTATATTAGTCCTGGGAGCAATCTCCTCCAAATCTCTCCCCCCTCCTGCTCTCCCTGTGTGCTTGGGGTGGCTGCTGTGTCAGCAGGAGTTCTTCCTGGGAGCTACTGTATGCCTGCTGGGTCCTGTGTCCCCCTCTCTGTACCTCCATCTCAGGTTGCTGGGAAAGATCCTCCTCCTCCTCTGTGTCAGTAGCTGCTGCTGCCGTGTTGCTGCGGCCGCTCCGCGTGGCGCGCGGGGGATCGGGCGCCATCTTTGAGCGCAGTGTCCCGGTCTGTGACTCAGATCCTGCTGCACACGGGCTCCCCGCTCCGACTATGCCGCCGAAACCGCGGTGCCGGGATGTTTCCCTGCGCAGATGGCACTTACAAGTGCCGTTTTTTAGGCTGGTATGCCGCGGGTGAGCCCTTTAGAGACGGAGCGAAGCAGGGGCTCCTAGTCTCTGCTGCCGGCCATGCACGCGCCGGAACCGGAAGTACCTTTGCCTGTTTTAAAGCTAATCAATAAAATGGGAATAACCTTTTAACTATATGTTCTGAAAAGGTTTTCATTGTTTGTTTTACTTCTATCACTTCAGCATTAGCTAATCAGGAGGCTGCTGAAGATGAGGTGTTAGATGCTAGTCCTCTTCTTGATGTCCTAAGATCATACAGGTGGCAAATCTCTTCTTTTGAAGAGCAGGTTAGTGTGTGACTGTTTTCATTATGATCCATTGTTGTTGCATTTATATATTTTGATTTTCTCCTGTGTAGATTTGAAAATGCATATTTCGTTGGGATCTGGGTTAATGATTTTGACACATTTGTTGGGTAAAATGATGTATATTTAGTTATCTGATATTGATAGTAGTTTTTTTTTTTTGTTCAACTGTATTTTTATTAGAAAAAAATTTCCGTTACATACAATGAAATCAAATATAAACCAATAAATGCAGTGACTTCACAAGATAGTGGTTTTTTATCAGATGTACCCACCAATATAGGTTAGTTGATTTAGGCAATATACATTGGAGTTCTGCAGCAGGCCAGATATTACATTACAATGACTGATCTGTGTCATATATGTAGATGCAGCAATCATTCTGTACACTTGCATGTCTTAAAGGAAACCTCATCATGCTGTGATTTACTGAAAAAGTCTTTTCAAAATACAGCAATTGCTTAAAACTGTGACAGGTTGTCTCACCCTAGATGTGCTTTCTAATTATGCAGGATGCCCATGAGCTGTTTCATGTGTTGACCTCCTCATTAGAAGATGAGAGAGATCATCAGCCTCATGTAACTCATCTGTTTGATGTCAGTGCCTTAATAGTAAGTATTTCCTTATTTACTGGAGTTTTCTGACAAAGACATTTATCACCTGTCCTGTTGGGACGCCCACCGATGACTAAAATGGGGGCTACGAGTTCCCTTTTCCGATTGCACAGTGAGATAGTGTTTAAATGGAGTAGCATAGTGCTGCTCCATTCAAAGACTATGGGACTGACGAATAAGGCTTGATATGGTCCCGTGCTGCAACTAATGCATGCAGATGAAACCACAAACATATGTGGTGGCCAGTGACCACACAATCTTGCAGGTAAAATTGCAGTTATTGGCCATCTCGTGTGGGTTTAGTTTCATCCACAGTGGGTGCAATGTGGTATCATACCCTGTAGGTGAAAGTTTTCAAATAATATTCATAAAACTTGAATTACCATTGTACATCTTTTGTTAGTGGTAAAATGTATCCCATTGTGTTACTTTATCTTTGTGTTTCTTTGTTTCTATTACAGCTTCCTCAGGTGACTGACAGACAAATTCACTGCAGGACCCAAGGTACGTCTTGGTACACCTCTGCGACAAAATTATTTTTTGTTCAGAGGTTAAAGGATGGGAATCTTTAGTGTTTCTCTAGTTTCAGAATAATAATTAATAAGAAATGAATTAGTAAAACTTAAAGGTTTTTTTTCACTAGGCTGTTTCACTTAGTCACCAGCAGTTTTACACTCACTCTGTCTTCTGAGTCTATGGGTGGTTCTATAACGGTGATTAGCATATCTAGCATTTCTGTAAGTAGCTGAGCCTTTAGGGCCAGTTCACACGGCTTATTGAAGCCGTAATTGCGGGCGGAATCCGTCCCGCAATTACGGCTTGAATAAGGGGCAGGCCGGGGGCGCTGCCCGCCGGCCCCATAGACTTTCATTATCCACGGCGCGTATTCCGCCGGGATAATGAACATGTCACTTTAAACCCCCCCAACCCAGCGGATTCGCCGAGCGGGGAGGAGAGACGGAATCCATAGTTCTCTATGAGAACTGTGGATTACCGTAATGGCTGGGACGGATTCCAGCCGTACTGCAGCGCAGTGCGGCTGGAATCCGTACTTAAAATAAGCCGTGTGAACGGCCCTTTACACTGACAAGTGCAGGAGATGTTACTGGTATATTTTCACTAAACACAAAGTACATGTGCTGTGAGGACTGAAAACAATAGCTTATCTGTAATATTGATATAGATACTTAGTTTGCTCTGAGGCTCAGTCCCTCCATGGGGTAATGTCACTCCCTGCTCTGTGCTGTAATTAGATAATTGAGTTACGGTCAGGCAAACAGGTAACCATAGAGACGTGTGCACTCGGAGCACATAAAATATCTCTTATCTCATGAATAAAGTAAAATCGATTGACCAATGTATTTAGAAAAAGTTAAACTTTGTAGTGAGAAAACCCCTATAAGTAATTGGTGTCTTGTTTAGGGGTGTTAAACCCCATCCCCAGGCAGTGGAAATCTCAGCACCCTTTTCATGGAAGACTAACCAGTAACATGGTATGCAAGCACTGTCAACATCAGGTAAGAATATATCTCACATAGTTCATCAATATTAACAAACTGACAGTTATCACATACAAGAAGAGTTAAAGGGGTATTCATATTACATCGCTAAGGTTATCCCTCACAATCCTAAGAACTAAGAGACTGCAGCGCTGAGCCAGCACTGTGGCCCCTTCATAGTGTTACCTGGACCAGCAGTGTAGAGCCACTTTTTTCCTAGAGTTGATACCATCACTTTATAAGGTAGGGAATATGCATTTAAAAGTGTTCCAAATGTTTTATCACATTACCGCCATTTAATGTACTGGAGCGTCATAATACTGGTAAAGAAAGGGGAGTATCTCTCCTTGGGGAAAGCAACATATAGGTGTGTGGGGATTTGAAGATTGCCTTTTGCACCCCACTAGGCATCTGCATATCACAAGGTATTATGGGAGAAGAGCTAGAAGCTCAAGCACACTCTATTGGATGTAACAAAAACTCAATTTGCTTCTGACTCACTGAGTTTTTGGAAAGCAAAAGGGATGTTAGCCAAGCCACCATAACTCATGTGCATACAGCTGTTTCTGGGTTTTGCCCCTCATCAGTGCAGAACAGAGTTTTCTGACTGGCTGGGTGGGAGACAACAAGTGGCTCAGAAAAGGGAGTATGTCTCCTTGAGGAGAGCACCATATAGGTGTGTGTCGATTTGAAGATTGCCTTTTTGCACCCACTAAGCATGAGTTTTGCTGGCTTGGCTAACATCCCTTTTGCTTTCCAAAGACTCAGTGAGTAAGAAGCAAATTGAGGATTTGTTACATCCAATAGAGGGTGCTTGAGCTTCTAGCGCTTTTTCCATAATGCCTTGTGATAATGCTGGTAAAGGACTGTGGAGTGGGCTCACTCGCTGAATCTGCTCTATACGTGGCAGGTAACAGCTCATCATTACAGCTGGGACCTGTTGCTATCAGCCAAGATCAGAGACCACTTACATCCCAGCTGTTCAATCATATTAATTGCTGTGGCAATTCACACCATTCCTTTGCCCAGTTGGTCCCCCCTTGGCAAGATCACTGGGTGCTGAGCAGTTGCGGCCTCAAAAAGGCCTCCCTAGCTTCCATGTTACTACTCCTATTACACTCTGCCATAGGCAGGATGTAATAGGAGAGCCATTTTATTATATCTTTCTCCAGTATCTATATATTGCAAAACGGGGTACAACAGATCTTGCCCCTTAGTGGTTAAGTACCTTAGGGGGACTGCAACTACAAGTAAAACAAAAAGTTTTAAGAATGAAAAAAATCTATATTAAAGTTCAAAATGTCCCCCTTCTGCCATTTTACAAAAAAACGAGTTAATTGCCTGGTAGTCTTTACGGGGTTGATTAAAAATATAATTAAAAAAAACTTGCCTTGTAAACCTGCTTATTCCAACACTGCAGTCAGTCCTGGTGATCCCTACCAATGATGTCACCATTCATTCTTCACATGCAACTGCAGCTAATCACAGGCCACAGAGGTCTCTTGCTGGATATACCACATGTGATTAGTGTGGCCTGAGATGGGCTGCATGGTTACGCAAAAAATTATTGGTGATGTCATCAGCTGGCTTTACCAGGACTGGACATGCCCCTAGAACAGGTAGGTTTACAAGGTAATTTCTTTTTTTTATATATTTTTTTAAATTACCGTATTTTTCAGACTATAAGACGTACCGTACTATAAGGCTATGTTCACACGGCAATAATTATGGGACGTATTTCGCCCGCAATTACGCCATGTGCTCGGGGGCCGGCAGACATTCATTATCCATGGCGCGTACACGCCGTGAATAATTGACACTTATCTCCCCGCTCGCCGTATTGTGCGAGCGGGGAGAGGAGGCGTAATCCATAGTTCTCTATGAGAAATGTGGATTACCGCAATGACTGGGACGTATCTCAACCTGTATTTATCGCTGTACGGCGCGTAATTCGGGAAGAGATACGTCCCATTTTAAGCCGTGCGAACATGGCCTAAGAAGAGGCACCCAGGTTTTAGAGAAGGAAGATAAGAAAAAAAAAATTGAGGCAAAAAGTGCAGACTGAAGTTTTTATTGGTACCATTTTGGGATAGATGCGACTTTTTGATCACTTTTTTATTCTAATTTTGTTTGGGATATGAAATAACCAAAAAACACAATTTTGGCATTTGGAAAAAAAATTTCTTCTACGATGTTCAGTGTACGGGATAAATGATACTATATTTTAATACATTATACTTTTACGGATGTGGCGATACCAAATATGGGGAACATTTTTTTTTTTTTTTTTTTTAATTTCTAAAATGGCAAAAAGGGGTGTTTTAATATTTAATTTATTATTATTTTTTTTTTTTTACTTTAATACTCAGTCCCCTAGTGTACTTGACCACTAGGGGCACATTTCCTTGTCCTATGTATAGCAGTACTGTTGTACTGCTGTACATAGGTGTTTCATTCATTACTTATTACACCCTGCCAGAGGTGTGCATACATGGTAGCTCTGGAAGCCTGCATGAGGCTTCCTGCTGCCATGACAACTGATCACTCCCCTGCAATGTATTGCAGAGGGGTGATCGGACAGAGGAGCAGTGCTGTGCTTCACATGGCAGCGTCTAGATCAGGAATGGATCCTGATTCATCCCTGCTGCTATCCATGTCCGCTGCCCGCATCTCGCGACTGCACGCATTGAGCACTGTCTAGCCGGAGGCTGGTGAAGAGTGATGCTGCAGGGGCTGGTGGCCAAATTCAAAGGTTTAAACCCAGCCGCGGCTTTGCTCTTCTCCAGCCTCCAGCTGAGTATATTCGGACTATAAGACGCACCCCTGTTTTCCCCCAAATTTGGGGGAAAAAAGTGCGTCTTTTAGTCCGAATAATACGGTATCTCCTAATTAAAATTTTTGGATCACCCCTATTGAGCCTCATTTCTGTTATTCAAGTTAGAAATAAAAAATTTCATAGAAACTTTTTGGTGCATGTATAAATAATAAGTTGCATGCCAGTAAGTCTCTTGTGACTTTAGGTGGCAGTACAGTGAAAAAAAAAAAAAAAATCACTCTCTCACATCTTAAACCTTTGTGTTTGAGTCACTTTGGAGTTTATGGGCACATTACATGTAAAGTCATGTTTCTGTATACCCTGAAAAGCAAAGCTTTATCACAATTTTTTGTCTCTCTCTCTTTTTAGAGCCCAATGAGATATGACACCTTTGACAGCTTGTCCTTAAGCATTCCCTCTGCTTCTTGGGTACGTTTGGTATGATAGCAGATGACCAATTGTTGTCCCATCTTAGAATTTATATAGAGAGAAACGTGTAAAATTAAATAAAAGGTAATACTGTAATCCGTTTATGCTAATCTAGCATTAACAAAAACAATTTCATAGTCAATGACCAGTAAAAAGTCAAGGAAAGTGTAATGTGTAGACATCCTCCAATAAAACATGCTACCCTTTAAGAAGTGACAAAAAACAAAAGCAAAAACAGACACAAAAAAAGTGCCGCACAACAACAAAACATGCAAGTAAATCCAAAAAATCCAAAGCACCAAGAGAGATAGAAACAATTTAAAAGCCAAGCAGCTAAAGAAAATCCCAGATCTGTAAAAAATATTTAAACAGAACCAGAAATATAAATTTGGTATTGTTGTAATCAGACTAATTCAGAGTTATGTTATCATGTTATTTATATTGCATGGTAACTGGCGTAAATTTAAAAAATGAAAGCCCAATTATGAGTATTTTGTTTTTCTTCTCTTCCCCTCCCCTGAAAAGTTTGGTATATGTTAACACTACCGGTCAGAAGTTTTAGAACACTTAAGGCGACATGTGCGAAATTTGGCAGCGCTGCTTCAGTTTTTAGGCGCATTAACTCCGTGTAAAGTGTGCCAGATAGTACAGTCCTCTCAAAAATCTGGAGTCTGGTATACCTTGCATAGTAAACACAATGCGCCTGAAAAGGCACACTGCGCAAATCGCGGCACATAGCATGTCATTGGTAGTGTATGTAATGCTCCTAAAAAGGCGCTTTGCGCAATGGAGTTGCATAACATATCATTACTAGCGTATGTAATGCGCCTCAATAGGCGCTCAGCGTATAATTTTTAGGCGCATTACAATGTGTCATGCCTGGTATATAATGCGCCTAGTTATGGTGTACAACAGTTCATTTACATTGAAAATATGGCGTCAAAAGTGTTTTTGCCGCAAAATAGACCAAAAATACGGCGTTTGTATATTGGGACATGTCGCCCTTAGATTTTTTCCAGTTTTATTGATATTTACACAGTATAATGTCTCAAATGTACTTTGAAATGAAAGACAAGAAGAAATAAACAAGATGAATAAAAATAAACGACTAGATTTGATTCAACAAAATAAATCTAGATTTTTGACTAGCTGATAGAACAACTTTTCATAACCAAGCCATTCCTTCTACAATTGCATTCAGATATTGTACAGAAATGTCTTCCTAACGTTGTTGCAGAAGTTCCCGTAAATGTGCTATACTTGTAGGTTCATCCAAAACAAGCTCCTTGGAGACTGTGTATGCATTTCAGTTCTTTGAAGCCTACTGGTTTCTTCTTGTCTTCGTAACTTTGGATCATTGTCCTTCAGTAACATATTCATCCTTAAAACCATACGTTTCAGGCTCTTGCCACATACGTGCTTAGTTTCCAAGGCATGTTGTGTCAATGAATGACCTTGTTCCGTGTGTGTGTTTTAAATGTATTATTGAAAGGGAACCTGTCACATAGTTTATGCTCCCCCTTGCTGAGGACAGCACAAGCTAGTGTCAGACATGCTGTTTCCAGCGCTGTGTCCCTTATTCTGGAGTTTAAGAGCATTTACCCCTCAAATCTGCAGTTTTCAGCCACAAAAGTCATGAGAAGTTGTTGTTTTTCATTCCCCGCCCACCTCCATTGATAACCTTATTACTTTGAATAGGTAGAAGCATGTGAATAACTGCCAGTTGGGCGGGGCTAGTCTTTGGTGGGCGGGGCTAACACCTGCTCATGAATAAGATTTGAGCATTAAATTAAAACTACAGCATCTTACAGAATATGGGACACAGCACTGGAAACAGCAGGTCTTGAATTAGCTTGCGCTGTCCTCAGCAAGGGGGGCATAAACTATGTGACAGGTTCTCTTTAAGTAGGGAAAAATGCAATTCAGAATAAGTGCGTGCAGACATTATGATGTTAATTTCCAATAATTTTTTTTAAAGCTACAATTGTGGTACGCTAACAAATGTAACAGAATTTACTTAATATAGGTGTAACATACACCCTAAAGTCTCATAGACAAGCTAGTTTTTTCTTTACGGCTCGGTGATGAAAAAAAAAAATCACGGTCCGTTAAATGCTTAAGGCATGTTCACACGGCGTCTTTTTAGTCCGTGCTTTGGGGCATAATTGCGCTGCAGTACGCCCCGAAGTACGGATTGTAACTACAGTAATCATAGGTCTCATAACAAGCTATGATTACCCTCCATATCTTCCCTGACACGTACTGTGCATCAGGTGAAAGAAGTGACATGTCACTTCTTCCCAGCGTTTACGCCCTGGGGATCATTAAAGGGAATGCCTCCCCCCCTCCCCAGCGCTTTAGAAGTATGTGCTAGCCAGTGCATACTTCTAAAAAACCCAGCGCATACATAAGGGTATGTTCACATGGCGTTTTCCGGCGCATACCTGTGTGTGCCGCAAGACGCCATGTGAACATAGCCTTATTGTGGGGATATTCTCTTCTAGGGGCAATGCTTTGTCAGTCACTTTATAGTGCCACACAGAGTATATATATAGTTCTGTCATAATGAGCTGTCGGGAGGTCTGCTTGTCAGCAAACATGGGCCAGCTTCATACAGAGAAAAAAATCAAAGTGAGCAGCCTTTAAGTGTACAGATCATGTGCAGGTCTATGCATATTTATTTAAAAAATAAATTGTGTGTGGCTCATTCTCCCACCAGGGCCGCGCCATGACCCTTGATAACTGCCTGCAGCATTTCATCTCTACCGAGAGTGTTAAGGATGTTGTTTGTGAAAATTGTACCAAAGTAAGTCCTACTTGTTTCTATACTAAAAGCTGTGTGTAATTGTAAAATATCAAGAAACTGACACATTTTGCATAATCTTTCTTTCATATTTATATGTAATGCCAACGAGTCCCACAGCTTAAATTCTATCCATTTGCTTCAGTGCCTTTTTGTAGTGGACACACAGGGGCATACCACCTACACTGATAAAACAAAGCCAGTGTTATAGGAAACATTTGATCTGTCATTTTGTTAAAGGTATATGAAAATTTGCAAGCCTAAAATGTCCACTAAATTTAAAGGGGTTTTTTTCATCTCAAAGTTTCTGATAAAGTAAATTTAAAAATAATGCTGCTTTGCTTTTCACTTCCGGGAAGCTGTCTGTAAAAAGCATATGATTCCGTGTTTTTCAATTCTGCTATTAGATAAACTATGCGCGGGCCCCGGGGAAGTTCTGAGTTTAACTAAACAGCATTTTAATCACTGCTATTGTTTGAAAGATAATAACAAACAAGCTCTCACTGTCGGAGTTCTGTGCTGCCACAACCGTGGTGATGTCACCCCCCGCATCAGATGAACAAACAGCAGGGGGAGAAGTAAAGTCATGGCCAAAATTTTGAAAATACACAAATATTATATTTTCAATGATTTTCCCCTCGGGTTTTTATGTTTTTTTGTAGATTTTTTTTATCACATACAGAAATCAATGCAATAAAAATTATTTTTAACAAAACTTTTATTGAAGTTAAATGGGTTAATGCAGAAAGCAATTTTTGCAGGTTGCCCTTCTTCTTCAGGCCCTCTGCAATTCTCCCGGGCTGCTCCAATCAATTTCTGGACCAAATCCTGACTGATAGCAGTCCATTCTTGCACAATCAATGCTTGCATTTTGTCAAAATTTTGTTGGTTTTTTTTTTCCACCCGTTTTTTGAGATTGACTACAAGTTCTCAATGGGATTAAGGTTGGCGATTTTCCCGGGCCCAGGACCCAAAATCTCTATGTTTTTTTTCCCTGACCATTATTATCATTTGCTTTATGGAAAGGTGCTCCACATGCGGAAAAGGCATTGTTATCATCAAATGCTTTTGGGAGGGTTGGGGAAGTTGCTCTTGGGGACATTCTGGTACCATTCTTTTTTCAGGATTTTTTTTTGGGCAAGACTTTTTAGAGAGCCATTCCCGGCTGAGAACCCAACCCCACCCTAATGGTTTGGGCTTTACAGTTGGATGAGAAATTTGGGGGTATCACTCCCCCTTGTCTTCTGAACAAGCTGTTTTCCAGAGTTCCAAACATTGGGGAAAGGGGTTTCATCAAGAAAAAGACTTTACCCCAGCCCAGCATCCACCCCTGTACCTTGGCGAATATCAGCTGCCCCTGATGTTTTTTTCGGGAGAAAAGTGGTTCTTTGCTGCCCCCCTTTTAACCAGGCCTTGCTCCATGATCTCCGCCTAAACATGCGGCGAGCACTCACACCCCGCTGCCTTTTCCTGACAAGAAATGCACTGCTGGTAGCCCGATTCCGAAGCTGAAACATTTTAAGAGAGGGGCCCCCGGGCGCTTTGCTGGTCTTTCTTGGGGCGCCCGGGAGCCTTTTGGCAACAAGGGAACCTCTCTTCTTAAATTTCCCTTATGATGCGATAGATTGTTGACTGGGGTCAATCTTTCTACTGTGATACTCTTTCCCTGTTGGGCCAGTTTTGTGCGGGGAATGTGACTGAAACTGTTTCTTTAGAGATAATCTGGTTAACAAAGAAAACAATGATGCCAAGCACCAGCCTCCTTTTAAAAAGTGTCCAGTGGTGTATTCTTATTTTAATCATGACAGATTGATCTCCGCCCTGTCCTCATAAACACCCACACCTGTTTAATGGACCCATCATTTAAACAATGTTACTGGTCCTTTTAACCGCAATATATTTGGGAAAAACATCTTTATTTAGTGTTCCCAAACAGTTAAAAAGCTAATCTTTTATCAAGACAACCCTTTAAAAATATTCAACTCTGGGAAAAGGGAAACTGGGAATCTAGCCCCCGATTAAATTTTTGTGTTTAAAGCAACATTAAACCCTTAACCCCTTAAAAAAACCCTGGGCTATGAATACGCCCAGACCCGCTAAGGGGTTTTTCGGGGGGGATCGCTCCGCGACCCCCCCCACGCGCGGTGTTGGGGGTTTAATCGACGCAAACACCGGCAGAAAACAGTGCTTGGCTGGTGGCTCCGCCCCCCCCTTTTTAAAACCATCAGACACCGCGGGCAAAATGGCCGGGTCGAATAAGGCATCGGTCCCCGGCACCGATCGTTACGGTTAAACCAATCACACGCATGCTGCGCCGATCCGCACCGGCCCGGGGTGGTGGGGACCCTTAAGGGCTCCCCACTTACACGGCCGGTTTGCCCCATTTCCCGTCTGCAGACAGGAATTGGGGAAACCCCCATTTTTGTACACCCAATGCTTTTCCCTATCAACTTTAGGTTGTATTAACAATCGGCCCCCTGGGGGTCAAGCACCATAGGGGGAATAAATGTTACAGTAAAAATAAAAAATAAATAAAGTTTTTTAAAATACAAAAAAAAAATATTTAAAAATTCAAATCACCCCCCCTTTCCCCTTTACAAATAAAATCATTTTTAAAAAAATAAAAAAGTTACACATATTTGGTATCGTCGCTCCAAAAAATCCCATTATAAAAAAATCATTTATCCCGTACGCTGAACACCGTAAAAAAAAAAAATTCCAAACGACAAAATTGCGTTTTTTTTGGGCATTTTCGTCAATAAAAAATGGAATAAAAAATATCAAAAAAGTCGCATGCTTCCAAACGCAGCGATAAAAAAGACATTCAGCCCCAAAAAATGCCCCCTTACTGACGTCCGTAGGTTTTTAGTACAAAAAAGTTATTTGGTCGGCAAAATGGCGCCGTTTGGGGCAAATTTTCGAAATAGAAAATTTTTTTGGGAATTTTTTTCGTACCCCAAAAAATAATGGGGAACCCCACAGTTTTGGTTTGCCGGGTGCGTATCAACCTGAGAAAACAGATAACACTTAATTTTCCCAAGATTGAACGGGGGTAAAAGCAAAACCCCCCAAACATGGCGAAAAAAAAAAAATTTTTTTAAATTTGTCCCCCTTGGAATTTTTTTGCGGTTTCCCCCGATATTCTAAGTATAGTGAAAACCATTAGAAAATAATCTGTCCCGCAAAAAAAAAGCCCCCCTGTGTCCCCATTTGGGGGAAAAAATAAAAAAGTTATGGGTTTTTAGAAAAGCAGGAGGAAAAAAAACGGGCCCCAAAAAAAAAAAGGGGTCCTTAAGGGGGTTAAAATGCCTTGAAAAAAGACTAGGGGTTTTAAAAAGGGAAAACCCGAAACTAATCATCTGACATTCCCATCTGCAACAGCTCTTTTGAGGTTTGCCCCCCTTTAGTAAGGCAGGTTTTACTGTCTGGGTGAGAGGTTCTTTTTTTGTGTTGGATGGATTTTGGGAAAACCCCTTCCAAAATTTTGGACTAGAGCCCCACTTTTTACCAGAGCTTATTTCAAGTGGAAGCATGTAGAAGTAACTACGAAGAACATGAAGAGAACGAAATTCATGCACATATACCGCTGTTCTTTTTTAAAATAAAAGTGTCTTGTTCAAGGTTAACACCAAGAAGAGGATCAATTTGGTTTTCGATATATTAATGATAATAATTCTGTACAGAGAAGCATCTGTTAATGCATTAGTATGTAATGTATTAGCGAAAGTATTTTTAGAAGTGATGGTCCACTGAGGAAAAATAAGATGAGTAAAACAAAATTCGAAGACAGCCTGGAATTTCCTGCATTTTACTTGTATTAAATGTGAAAAAGTGCTTTTTAAGGGTTGGATTTTGCCCAAAACGCATCATACATCTGACACGCTCATGGGACACGTTTCATGCATTTTGATGTATACAAAACCTGCTTTGCACATCAAGTGTGCATGGAAAACTGTAAATCTATCCAAAGATTGGAATAAACATTAGATGTTTTTTCTCATGATTATCACAGATTCAAGCTCAAGAAAGATCAAATGGACAGTTGGTGGAAGACCAGAAAACAACATTTGTTAAACAGCTAAAGCTGGGAAAGGTGGGTGGTTCATGAATGTGAAAAAAAAAAATTGTAAGAGTATTCCAATCTTATTGATTACCTTTAAGCATGTAGACAGAGGGATAAAACTATTACCAGATACATTGATGTTCTAATGTTCTTTCCTTTCAAAGCAAAAGCTGTTCTTATCCCTTGCTTGTTTACAGAAGGTCTCCTAGGCTGCAGACTGTGACCTCACACCCTGCTGTGTCTTAGCACCGCTCAGGAGCCTTTTTGTCTTCCTTTCGTACTTTAACCCTTTAGAGCTCTGTAGCCTTGTGTATCAGTGTCAAAACCCTTCCATCTATTTCCCTCAAAAAAGGGGACAGATAGGATAGCAGGCTAAAATCGCAGTGCTGTCGAACCACCCACAACCTAAACAGTAAGTGGGAGCCTCGTGGAGGGAGATTGTAAGCCTTTGTGGGCAGGGTCCTCTCTCCCTCTGTGCCATTTGTTAATTATTTATTGTTACCATTGTACTTTGTTTGACATATGTTTTGTATGTAAACCCATTTGAATGTACAGTGCTCTGGAACTAATGACGCTTTAAAATAAATAATAATAAGTGAGAGCACCCTTGGTTGAACTTGATGGACGCGTGTCTTCTTTCAACCGTACTAACTATGTAACTATGTAAGAGCAGAAGCAGCTGTAAATACAGCTAGTTGGAAAAAAGCCCTTTAAATCATTGTAGAGAAGAAGAAAAAAACAACAACCTATAATTACTATAAGGCCGTGTTCACACGGCTTATTCCCGACGGATTTGTGAGCCGTATTGAGCTCACAAATCCGCCGTGAATAAGGGGCGGGACGAGGGCGCGGCCCGCAGCGCGGCGGGGGCGCCGCTCCCCGGCCCCATAGACAATGCATTATCTACGGCGCGTACACGCCGTAAATAATGTGCATGTCACTTTCTCCCCCCGCGGCGGATTCGCCGAGCAGGGAGGAGCGACGGAATCCACTGTTCTCTATTAGAGGAGCAGTGGATTACCGTAATTGCTGCCGCGGATTGGCGCCGTACTGCAGCGCAAATCCGGCGCGCAGTACGGCGCCAATCCGCGGCAGAATAAGCCGTGTGAACGAGGCCTAATTCTGTCTCCATTTGCATGAAAATATTGGAATACATGGTTTATACTATAATTCTAACTTGTAGCTTAAAGGAGTTTTGCCACGATCTCATTTCATACCTCCTGCATCCAGCTTTTCAGCTCTGTGTGCTCAGAAGGGGGTGTGTGTGATTTCTCTGAATTGCATATCATGTGACCCAGCAGGATGACATCACCATGGCTTTCCTCTCTCTAGTCAAAGAAAGGTCTGTTTAAGTATAGAACTGTAAGTAGCGACATTGTAGCTCAGAGGTAAAACTTTTGCCTCCAGGCACAAGGGTCCTAGGTTCAAATCCCTGCAGGAACCAAACCTATGGATTTTATTTCTATTTATCAATGCACATACCTGATTGAGGTTTCTTTTTTTTAATTTATTTGCACTGTTTGACTAATTTCTAAGGAGTACAAAGGACAGGAGTAGAGTGACGGCACCTGGGGTTTGAACACTCAGTAGCTTCCTTGGAGGAGAGGCGATGTCTGAGCATGTGCGACCAGTACGGAGAAGCTCCCAGCCCTGGTCATATCCCCTGGAGATGAGCTGTAAACAATGGATCACTAAAGGAGCAGCTAAGACAAAAAAGTCCAGAATTTTTAATGATGATGAATGGTGAAAATGTTTATTATGTAATTTACAAACTTCCCACGTCAATTTTACTTCGTGGCAAAACCCCTTTAACATGCAGCTTTGTGTGCCAAAAAATGTTCTAAATTTTGGCGCAATTATTGGCACAAACTAAGCCAACTAATATGTGTTATAAAATGATATAGGTGTCTAAACATGCGCCAGATTTATCATACTGCATGAGCCACGGTGACAAATCTGTTTCAGTTTTAGAGTAAGAGTAGGTGGTATTACTAAATGTGACCCATTGTGTTAAGCCAGATGAAAAGAACACCAGTATACCTGTTATATGCATAAAATGACAAACGCCTTGATAAAGAATGGGCCATTCGGGGCCACAGCAAGAGAAAAATCACAAATAAATTCCTAATAAAATTGTATTTGTTTTTTTTTATTAATGTATCCTCCTACTCATACATATTCATGTTCTAGCAAAGGTGAACAAAACTAATAACTTTAGAAGGAAACTGAGACCTCTTTTTAATGATTAGTTAAATGGGCCTACTTGGCACATATAAGCTACAAGGGCCATTAAAGTGACCTTTAGGTTTTTAATTAAAACTTAATATGGAAAATGTATAGTCACTTGGTGCCATCTTTTTTAAACCTTCTGCGCAGTCTGCTTTGGTAATCTGAGACAGGCTTCTCTTGGATTTACTAGCAATGATGATCATCACTAGACCTCGTGCAGAAGGACTAAAAATGGAGGTTAGCGGATATCGTAAAATGCATTCCCTAACTTCTCTTACATTGTGATGAAGTGGCAGGTCAGGTTAATAGTGGTCCTAGTATGTTAGATGACACTAGTAGGCCTATCTTTTTTTTCTAGTGCTTCAGATGGAAGTTGTACTTTGTACATTATAGTTAGAGATGGGCGAATTGATTCTAACGAAGTGGAATTCGTTTAGAATTTCAGGAAAACTTCGGTTCTGAACAGTCGAAGTTTGGGGGACTTCGGGTGAACGAAGTGTGCTTTTGATTGATAAAATGGCTGCGAGCACATGGCGCTACATGGGGCAAAGCACTCTGGGAGGAAGAAGGGCATAGCCTGCATGACATGTGCAGAGGTGAAGCCAATCAGAGACCGGCGGGATTCTGTGACGTCACCACACTATATAAGTCTGGGCGTGACGCTGGGAGCTCATACCACTCTCACTGTACTGATTAGGGAAGGTGCTGCCGCGGCTGCTTGTAATTGCTCTTACTGAAGAACTGATTTTTAGACAGCGAGTTTTGAGGGGGGTCTCAGCTTGTCTCAGAGACTGCTTCTCTTAATGTTCTATTTCTGATTTTGTGGGGTATTGGTACTGAAGTCCAGTGTGTGTCCAGTGCAGCTGCATATACATTTTAATGCTATCTGCTCACAGCACATTGAATAACCCAAAGGGGGATCTAAGCCTGTTCCTGTTGTATTTTTAAAAA
>JAODAL010040643.1:0-36698 GCA_025379985.1 Phyllomedusa bahiana
AAATGGAAAAAAAAAACCAAACGAAAAATCTAAAAAAATGTGTTTAACATAAAAATGTGAGTTAAACAATAAGTCATTTTTTGATGACACATTCCCTTTAAAGGGTGTAGTTTCCAATATTGGGTTTTTTTAAAGGGCATTTAAATTTTAGCACCTTTAGGTTGTCCGCAAAATTTGTTTGTGGTTGCCTAAAGGCAATCATGATGAAAATGAAACCCCAAGACTTGTGGTTGAGCTAAATAGCACACTAGGGCCACACATGGGATATCTATAAAAACATCAGAACTGGGGTAATCGATATTAAGTTGCATTTACCTGGTCATATTTATCAGGTTCCAGTGAATAATGAATAAATATTGAAAATATGCAAAAAAAAGGTTAAAATTTAAAATTTCACCTCCACTTTGTTTTGATTTCTGTGAAAAACCTTATAGGTTAATAAACTTCCTAAATGGGTTTTTGAATACTTTAAGGGTTGTAGTTTCTTAGATGGAGTAATTTATGGGGGTATCTAATATACAAGCCCATAAAAGCCACGTCCGAACTGGACTGGTCCCTAAAAAAAATCAATGTTGCAAATGTTCTTGAAAATGTGAAAAAATACTATTACATTTCTAATCCCCCTAATGTCATAACAAATAAAGACATTTAAAATTTTTAAAATGGCAAATTTTTCTAAATTTTCATGACCTTTTGGTATTTTTCTCAAATAAATAAGTTTTTATATGGCCCAAAATTTTTTTGCTAACTTAAAGGGGATTTGCCGAGAGAGAGATTCTTACCCCTCTCTTGTTAGCCCGGGGCCAAAGAATGTCAACAAATCACGCTGAGTCATGAAGCTGCAGGGGAGAGAGGGAGGGGGAGTGAGGGAGTGAGGAATCCAAGGGAGCTTCTCAAAACTTAAGTGAAATAATAAACAGTACAACAGTGATTCACAATACAGCAAGACAGCCTCAGACTGCACTGTCAGGAGCCTTATCTGCTAAAGATGCTAATGTAATGTAAACAAATCAAAAGAGAAACAAAAAGAGAGAGAGACACACAGCGGAGAGCACAGAGCTGCATAAGGGATCTTGTGACATGTACACTGAAATAAAAAAACTATGACTTCCGGTTCCGGCGCGTACATGTAAGCACCAGGGAGAATGAGCTCCGGCGCTGACTCTCGAGAAACAAGGGATTCCCTTGCTCCCACGGAGCCAGCAGCAGCTACAAGTAGCAGCGACTACCCGGCAGCCCATAGTGGATCACCGCTGACCACCCGAGACAGTGCGGGGGACCCACTTCCATCTCCCTCAGCCCGTGTTGCAGATACAGGCCGCGTGTTCCCCAAAGTTTGGCGCCCGATCC
This sequence comes from Phyllomedusa bahiana, assembly GCA_025379985.1. NCBI lineage: Eukaryota > Metazoa > Chordata > Amphibia > Anura > Hylidae > Phyllomedusa > Phyllomedusa bahiana. The sequence continues at coordinate 1,351 of JAODAL010040643.1, forward strand.
ACCCCGTGCAACGAGGAGTAACAGCAGCGCGTCGCAACCGCAAGTATCCTCATCAGGGGATAGTGACAGTAGTGACCAGGAGACAGGGGCAGCTAGCCTGGCCACCAATTGGCAAAACTTTGGCGCATAAAGTAGCAAGTTAATAGCCCCAGAAATCAAAGCTCTTTGACTACTCTAGTAACAGAGGACTATGAGAAAGATACAGGAAAGATATAAGTGCCCACACTGCCCAGATAACAGAACTGGAGCAGAGAACCAGTAATGTGGAGGAAGATATATTAGGGATGAAAAGCAATATTTATAAGGCCCTGAGACTCAACAACTCCTTACAGGACAAGGTTGACGACCTTGAAAACCGTTCAAGACGCAACAATGTTCGCATAATTGGGCTGCCGGAATCCATCTCACAGTCCCAGCTACCAAAAATCTGTTCACATGACATCCCGAAAGCTTTAGGACTGGCTGCCGACTGTAAAGTTGAACGAGCTCACCGCCTGGGGATGGGAGAGAGCCGCCAATAGGGGGAGGCTGACGACCCTAGACCGATCATAGTGCGCTACTTAGACTTTTGCTGAAAAATCACTTTTTTTACAAGCCTTCAGAAAAAATAGAGGAAAAGTGGCAATAAAAGGACATAACATTTTAATGTTTGCTGATTACACAGCGGAGGTGACCAAAAAAAAGGAGGGCCTTTTCTCTAGTATGCAGTGATCTTGTGCAAAAACAAATCCGGTTTTCACTGCAATTCCCCGCAACCCTACGTATCTTTCTACAGAATGGCAGGACTGGTCTTTCATTTACACCGGAGGCAGCTAATGCCTTCTTACTAGGATGGAACAGAACAAGGATGCGGCAGGAGAAGAGCGCCTGGAGGGACAGAGAGACCTAAGAAAAGGTCGAAGAACACCAGACCCATCACAGGATTTTTCACCAGCGCAATCACCATCGAGACAAAAACAGGCGGAAATGCAAGGACTACCTCCCCGCTCTGCAAGAAAACGATGAGTGACATTTGGGATACTTATGCGAGTTATAATGTCTATCATAGGGGGGCAAAAGGTCTAAATTGTGGAAATTTTGAATAGGTGGAGCTGTTTTGTAGATTATTGTGACTTAAAGGGGGTTCTGGGATGGAGAAAGATCCAAACTTATGTACAAGCTTTAAAGAGGGTCGGGCGGGAGGAGGGGTAGTGGAGCTGTATGAGACTCCTGGCTAGCTGTGAGGGAGAGGGGGGACAGGATGAATGCATGTACGAAAAAAGTGAAGTCAGCAAACGGATGTTGAAGCCGATAGGGCTAGGTTACAGAAAATGTTTTAAAAGTTTAAAAAGTTCTAGGTTTTTCCACGAACACAATTCCAATGAAGATGATAGGTCTAAGGTACACAGCAGAAGGAAGGTAAAATCCCAGCAGGAGGCCAACCAGATGAGTGAACAAAGGGTGCTAAGAAGCGAATCTTTACCTTTCCGATGACTAGGATTATTACATGGAATGTGAAGGGGCTTAGATCCCCCCACAAAAGGAGGATGATCCTCCGTCACTTGAAAAAACTTAAGGGGGACATAATAATGCTACAAGAGACGCACTTGAAACTAGAAGATATACAAAGAATGAATAAGATGTGGGTGGGAGAAGTGGTAGGTTCGCCAGCAGTAGGAAGCAAGGCAGGAGTCTTGTTACTGATACATAGGCAGGCACAATGTGCATTAGTAAGGTCTGAGACTATTAGAGAGGGTAGGATTTTACATGTGATTCTGGATACTCCAGCAGGGCGTCTGAGCCTCTACAATGTTTATGCTCCTAACAATCCTGATAAGGAATTTTTTAGGGAGCTGAATTCTCGTGTATTACAAGATACTGAAGCTCAGATTGTAGTGGCAGGAGACTTCAATTGTGTTATGGAGTCAGGGGAAGACAGGAAAAGGGCAAATCAAAACTTAGGGCAGATAAGTCGTACCCCATCCCTACTACAACAATTAACAGAGTCTACTGGCCTCAGGGATGCATGGAGACAAAGTTTCCCGGAGGGAAGGGAATACACCTTCTTCTCTAACGCCCAAAATTCATGGTCAAGGCTGGACTACATTCTCCCAAATGATATCACTATGAGAAAAGTTACAGAGGTTAAAATTTGGGACATGGTAATTTCAGACCATGCCCCAGTTTCCCTCACTATACAAAATACACACCCAAAGGGTACAGATATCTTTTGGCGGTTCCCAACCTTTCTGGCCCAAGATGAGGACTTTCGATCAAAATTACAAGGGTGGTGGCTGGAGTATTCAGGGGATAACAAAGAACACAACTGCGCCCCATTCTTGTTTTGGGACACTGCAAAAGCGGTAATACGGGGACGGATACTGGCGTACACCTCAGGAATCAAGAAACGGGCGCACAAAAAGTACTTAGAGGCAACTACCAAACTGAGGAGCTCTTATACTAAATTCACTAAATCTTTGTTAGTGGAAGATAAACAGGAATGGAAGCAAGCGAAATTAGAGTATGAGATCTGGCAGGAGAAGGTAGAAAAAATCTACAGTATCGTCAACAGGCTGAATACTTCAAATTTGGCAATAAGTCAGGAAAATTATTACCCAAATATACCCAAAGGGGAAAAAAATAGGCCACACACCGTCCACTCAATGAGAAATTCGACAAATGAAAACCCATACAAAACCGAAAGAAATAAATAGCATATTCAAGGAATACTATGATAGCCTTTTAGAACAGATACCCAGGAAAGAAGTTTAAACCTTTTCTAGACAAGATCACACTACCACACTATCAGAAGAGGATCGTTCCCTGTTGAATGCCCCATAACAACTGAGGAGATATACAAACACTATCAAAACCCTCCCGAATCATAAAGTCACCGGCCCAGATGGCCTGAGTTCGAATTTTATTAAAATTCTAGCACCAGACATAGTGGAAGATTGAAAAAAGTATTTGAAAACATCATAGTCACAAAAACAATGCTAGCCTCGGCTAACAAGGGCCCTAACATTAAGGTGCTCCCCAAACAGGGAAAGGACCGTCTGACCCGGGATCCTACAGGCCAATCTCTTTAATCAAACCAAGATGCAAAGATCTTCAAAAAATTATGGCCAATCGGGTTGGCACGGGTTCTTTCCAAAAACTGATCAGCCCTTATCAAAATGGGTTTTGTCAAGGGGAGGTCCCGGGGTAATTAATATTAGGTCAGTATTGGCTGTCCAAGATTGCCCTTACCCCAAGCAAAATGGGGAAAAGATTACACCGGCACTTTTTGCCCTTGATTGCGGAAAAGGCATTTGACAATGTCAAATGGCCTGGTTAAATGCGGTCATGGATAGAATGGGTATTTATGGGGAATTTAGAGACTTCCTGCGGCAGTATATAGGGACCCCCAAGCCAGAGTTAATAACCGGGATTTTCCCGTCAGAACCTATAAAACTTAAGAAGGGGGAAAAAGGCGGGTTGCCCCCTGTCACCTTTGCTCTTTAATATAGCATTGGAGCCGATTATCATCCATTTACTGACATCTAATACGTATGAGGGCATTTTGGTAGGAACGGAGGAGGTCAAAAATTTTGTGCGTTCGCAGATGACCTACTATCTTTGTACAACCCCTAAGCAACATCTGGAGCCGATTATTAAGGAGCTGGGAATTCTGGGAGACTATATGGGATACAAGATCAACATATCCAAGAGTCAATTGTTGTTTCTAGGTAACGTCCCTGACCTCTCAGATCTGAAGGTAAAGGTGGCAATATCCAAGACACATATCACATACCTAGGTATAAAAATTGGAAAAGACACATCGTCCTTATATCAGTTAAACTACACCCCACTGATAGAAAAAATAGGGAGAGAGCTAGAAAAATGGAAATTATTGCCTTTGTCACTATTTGAAGGGCCCATCTTTTGAAAATGGTGAGCTTCTCTCGAATACTATATCCACTCCAGAATATCCCTCTACTATTACGTCATAAAGATGTAAAGAAAATACAAGCTGCATTTACAGCATTTCTCTGGAAAAATAAGAGACCTCGGATTGCCTATAAAAAATTGACACTAACAAAAAAGGGGGGGAGGTCTACAATTGCCGGACATACGCCTATATTTAATTTAGCGGCTCTAATTGAGACACGCCAGGATTGGCTACATGGAACTTGCTACTTTTTGAACCTAACATTAGAACAGCAACTAGCAGGGGCTTTTTCACTAGAGCATTGTTGCATACCCCTTACAAATACTTACCTAGTATAGCAAAACCATAGTGTGCGTTGAGAGACACAGTGGCCGCGTGGAAGTCCATAAGAAAAAATTATGGACTCCCCATGAACATATCAAAATATGCCCCATTATGGGACCTTCCCAATTTCCCGCAAGGAAGAGAAAACAAATTCTACCAGGAATGGAGGAGACATAATATCAGACATATATCGGACCTAATACATACCACGGAGAATAGGTTCTTTAGCTGGGAAGAAGTGGAGCCAAATTTTAAATTTTGCCATAGCCAAATCTTTCAATACACACAGTGTACCCACTTTTGCAAAAGTCAGGTGAGGAACATGGCGATAGTAGAAGCCAAAGGGGATTTTGACACTCTAATTGGCCAACCTGGTGTCATATACTCATTGTCTACTCTATATTGCCACCTAAGGGAAAGGGCTCTACACACGACGAGCGATCAATGCTTCATGTCATGGGATTTAGATCTGGGAGGACCCGAGGTCAGACAGCAGATTAAAATAGGTCTGGCAAAGGTGAGAAACTAATAGTCAATGAAAACTGGAGGGAAATGGTAATTCAGGATGGCCCATAAGGCACTATATGCCTTCGACATCCCCTTAGAGACGCACCCGCCCACTACTTTACGAGAGTGCCCAAAATGCAGACTGAAACGGGCGGACCTGCTTCCGGGATGTGGGATTGCCCAAAGCTGATAAAATTATTGGGAAGACGTGTTTGCCTTTATAGAATCGGTATGGGGCTTTTAGGGTAAACCCGATGCTCCGGTTAGCACGATATTTCACTATATCCCAAGTGAGGGTTCGGAAGATAAGGAGTCACAGTCCAACAAAAAAAAACAAAGGAATACATCTCCACTTTCCCGGCAACAAAAAAAATGTTTTTTTTCTAAGACATTGGTTAGAAGATAGAACTCCTACTCTAAAAGAAGTAATAGAAACCTTAAAGACCTTCTTGACAATGGATAGAATTGAGACAGAAGGTAATAAAGAGAGATACACCACAAATTTTTTTATGACATGGAAACAATTTATTATAAGAGTTCTCTCAGATATAGAGATCGCGACCCTAATGAATCCATTTAGGCTTACCTCATACTACCTTCTGAAGAAAATGGAGGGATCCTTGGGAAGACTGAGCGTTGGGGATAATAGCTGAGATGATGAACAAATGACCCTTAAGGGTTGCAGGGACAGCGATGGAGGTCCATCGGATAGGGGACCATGAAATGGACAAGATATTTGCTCACTAAGGGGTAAATTGCTGAGGCTAATTATATGTTTCCTAAAGAAAAAGGGTAATTTAGTAGAGAGGCCCTAGCTGTGGATTTGGCGATCTAATAGAAGGAATTTGTGTTTTCAGTGGAAATTTATGTTATTTACGAGTTTTGGTTAGATTTTTGTTCCATTTGGAATAAGAGCTTAATATTACATAACCAACATGGAATGTGTCCGAAAAATGAAGATAAGAATCTCTACGAGTAAAGGGACACTGTTCTACCCAATCAAATGGACATCTAGTGTTTGTAGGTTTTCTTTAATTGAAAATAGAGGAAATAATTTTTCTACCTGCAAAGAGGAGCTAATTTAACTCCAAGCAGGAACGTTGGGTTACAGTACTGCTCGCTAGTTAATAGTGAATTATTGTTCATAACTGACAGGTGCCTTGTGGAAATGTATTGTAATCCATATTTGTCACCAAATTTATTTCCTCAATAAAAAGGTTGTTAAAAAAAACAAAAAAAACTAAAACTTGTTGATTCTATATACAAAATAAACACCTATTTCTACACAGCAGGCTTTAAAAGCTTCTTCCATGTTCCCTGTCATCAGATAAAGCAGGTACTAAGTCACTCACAACAAGTTTTTATTCTGTATACAAAAGAAAACATATTGCTACCCGGTGCCTTAAAAAACTTCTGCAGCTCAGTCCTCATCAGATAAGAAGGCCTCGCTCTTCCAAGCGCCGTCCAGGCTCTTGTCAGCCATATCTAATAGAGCCTCTTTGAAGTAACCAAGGGCATTAAGGAAGGCCTGGTAGCTCTCTAACTGCAATTTTTGTAATCGCATATATTTAGAAAAGTGATTAAAAACCCATTTTGGAGGACCCACGTCCAACATTAACATCTTGGTAAAACCCCTTTAAGGAGGGCTAAACTGTCTGGGGTTAAATAATTAATTCACTTTTTTCAGTGCCGTAAAATGTCATTTGATATACGACAGTATTTTTGTACTATAAACAGACTCTCCCACCTCAGCTGGTAGATGTCTGCGAGTCATCCAGAGTGAATCATGGGCCTCTTGGCTGCATTTACTGATCCAGTTCTTCTCCCATGTTTGAGATGAAAGTTTAGAGGGACAGCTGAATTCTTGGTAAGATTTTGGTCAGTGGCCTTGATACTCCTTCCATTTCAATATGATGTTGCACAGTGCTCCTTAGATATTTAAAGTTTTGGGAAATCTTTTGTTATCCAAATCTGGCTTTAATATTCTCCACAACATATCACGGGCCTGCCTGGTGTGTTCCTTTGCTCTTCAAGATGCCTGTGAGCTGTTAAACAGAACCCTGAACTAATCACAGAGCAGGTGTATTTATACAGAGACTAGATTAAAAACAGGTGTATAATATTTTATCCATCATCAGTCATTAGGACAACATAGGATCATTCAAGATCCTCACTGAACTTTCTGAAGTGAGTTAGCTGCAACTGAAAGTAAAAGGAACGAATAATATTGCAAGCCCGACTTTTAAATTTTTTATTTTTTTACAAAATTTAAAATTAATCAATAAATTTTTTTTCTTTCACTAATTGTGTCCTACTTGTTGATTCTTCACAAAAAAAATAACATTTTGATAACTTTAAATTTTTATGTTAAGGTTGAAAAGTTTCAAGGGGCCGAAATACTTTTTTGCAAGTCATTTGTAGACTCGCTATCTATTGTATCTGTATTTGTGTGTGGACATCATATATGGATAGTTTACAAACAGAAATTTATTGTCCTATTTTACTTGCTTATGTTAGAAGGCATCCCTAATTATAATTTGAGTCAGTGTTTAGCCGCAAAAGTAAATCATCTAGTATATTTGGGGGAACATAGTTGCAAACATTACATTACATTACATTACCACTGCATGCACGAACCACACAGGGGAATAAACCTATCCTATTATGGTTACCTGTTGAAACCAATTGGCTGTCCATGAAATGCATTGACATACTATCCTGAACCAGAAACAATCTTTATTTTAATTTCTCTGAATGATATATTAAATAATGTTTTTTTTTAATTTGTTGTAATTTTTAAACCAGATGCCTTCCTTTTTAAGGTTTGCCTAATGGTTTCATGCATTCTTTTTTAGTGGACATGCCATTGCTTAATTTTGGTAGATGAAATATAACTCCTAAAGGACAGCTTACCTTGAGAGACCTCACCATGATGCTTCAACATTTACAATCAACATAGCACTCTAGACAAAAAAATGCAGACTTTCAGGGTAATTTATGCGCAGTAAGGACGTTATGTCCAATAATTGCAAGGAAAACATGCCGCTTGATTTAGGCATCTAATAGGGGCAAAAATATTATGACTTTAGTTTTCAATAAGAAAAATTTTTTATTGCACAAAGTTTACTCTATTTCCCTTTAAGGGTTTTTCTCATTGTGCGTTTGACAGCTCCTTGATCTTTGACAGCCAGCTACAAGGCTCCTGGTTCTTACAGTAGTAATTGACATGCTAGCTTTTGCTATTCCAATTGACCTCCTAAAGCGACTTGCCTAACAAAAGATTTAACCTTGGAAACGCTACAAAGCTCTATAGGGTTAACGTTTGTCAGTGAACCAATATAAACAAGCTCTTGTGAGAAGACACAGCAAGAGTGAAAACTCAGCCAAGGACAGCTGAAGCAATGGAGAGCACATAGCTTGATTAGTTAGGTTAGGAACTTGTTTTACACAATCAGGAATAAAAACTGCTTCCTAGCTCTGAAAGGAGGCAAAATCAGAACAGTAACATATTTGGGACTAAGTCTTTATTTAAACCCCATTTTTGCCTATAGTTAATCGATCACATACCATTTTGTATTGCCGAGACACAAAAACATGGTCCAAATAGGACCATATTTGTAATACCCAAATTCAAATAATGTTTGTAGTTACAGTCAAAACGGTGCAGGTCAAAGGAAACAATAGCTTCAATACGCCAAGGTGGTCCTTGACAATGGGGCAAGTAAGTTTTTGAAGCCTGCAAACCTAGCCCTGAGAACCTAAATACCATTAGAAAGTTTACTACTGAAATATCTGCAATGCCAAGTATCATTGTAGCCACATGCTCATTATTAAATTGAATCTTGCAACTCGAGAAGATGTATAAAAAATGCTGCTTCATTATTAAAAATCTGCTTCTCTCTTGTAGTTGGGAGGATGTAGAATTTGCCAGATATAACTGTTCTATAATTGACTCGCCCAAGGAAAGGATGGAGAGTTTCATGCACGCCAGGTCGACACACAACACTTGCAATGAAGTAGCTTCCCATACCACATGTCACAAGATACATTGCAGTGTCCCTTATTGAACATAAATGTTAACCAAGGTCTTCAACCTGCTGGCAACCCCGTTGGCCCTTTTATAATATTTTTTTTTATTTATAGAAGTTTTTTTTTTCTTCTTTCAGATCAGAGGATTTACTACAGAACAATAGAATGTAAAACAAACGACAAAAAAACTGAAGTTGCCAGCAAAATATGCAAAGTTATTATTCATGTTGTTACAGTAGACCCACATGTTCTATTTACAGATATCCTTGTCCCATAAATAAATAATAAAATGGGCCTTTATTACGAACATTGGAGGCACCAAATTTTAAACGTGTTAGTGTTTGTAAAAATAATGAACCATATATACCTATATTTCCGTGTTTTTGCTAATTCTGTAGCAAACTAGTTAACTGAAATAATGCATATGCAGGCCATCTATTATCAACCAAGAATGAAGCATCTCTACCCAAATAACCACTACTATCCATCCGCAAGATTTATGCTCAACGTTTCCCAAAATCTTTTTATTTATTTTTTTTTTTAATTCCATTTTAAAATCATAGCCATTCCACTTAAGTTTACTCTAATTTACATCACAATTTAATAAACCATTGCACCGTTATTCTTTGATTATTTTTTAAATACAAACCTGTATTTGTGTTTTTGTTTTTTTTTTTGTTTTTTAATATGGAAACTTAAGTGGTGATGTAAAAATTGTGCCCACAAAATAAAAAAATAAAAGTAAACAAAAGATTTATGGGGGAAAGTATATGCATTGAGTAAACTAATAAAATATTTCTTTGGTATAAAAAAATAATATATCATCTTTTAAAGTGGGGCTAGCATTCTAAAGAACTGTAAATAGAGTAGTAGTTTGATATGAATGAAATCCACAATACAAAATCACAATAAATTGTCAACAATATACAAAACAAGTAACGTAGGAGCAGGTGTGCCACAAAAATATCCATATCAATAATTCTCACAATGTCCCAAATTTGGTAAAACAGGTTAGTCATGGTTATTTTGAAATGAAAAAAAATTTATACCTTGCTGATATATTTTGAAAATAAAACAGATGATCTAAATCAATATTGACAAGGGTGGTAGTGACATGGTGAAATTTTCTCTTTTTAAAAGGGTATTTTCGGGTAGTTCCACAAGCTCAAAGGGAATGATGAAAAGAAGCTCCCTTCCATTCAATCTTGGCTGCAGCACTGAACGTTCATCAGTTCGTGTGACAGGCTATAGATAAAATCGCACCCCAAACATCAAACCTTGCATGAGTGGCCCTGTGATTGGTTGCAACTATCGACAATGAACAATGAACGTTCACTTCTACAGCCGAGATTGAAACGGGGATGGCCGCTGAGACAGAACGGGAGTGTGCAGGAGATGTTGCTTTCATATTCTTCTAATTTTTTCATTGCCCCTGTCGGACCAAACCAGCTTATGGAACTTCTGACCAGCCTTTTAAGTCTCTTGCAGTTATCTTATTGTTTTTACCCTAAGTTACAAAGCAAAAACTGTGACAAAGGCAAACCCAATCCCAGTACCTATTTTACCTTAATCAGCAACCTTAACATGTCCCTTTTGTTTTATGCCAACACTATTCTTTTAAAAGGTGGGAGTGAAATAATCAAGGTTATTGTAATTTCGCCTGTTGATAAAATCCCTTTAAATAAAACTTTCCTACTAATGTTTACATTTTATTAGGTGACTTTCACATCCTTATCATATTTTTTTAAATCAAATGCTAGGTGAATTACAGCACCCGCTGTTGAACTATTGGTTTTGGGGAGATTTTCTGCTTTTGTAAGACTATAAAACATAATTCCAAATGAATAAGTCATCTAAATTCATAAGTCAGGGCAGAACTAGGATCTCAAAGAAATATCCTAAAGAAAACACTAAGGAAAAGGGTATTTCAATAAAAATATAACTTTTACTTACCTATCATAAAAATTAATAGAACCTAGAATTGGACTCGCCCAACTAGCCACTGGGCATACATACATACCCTGATTCTTCTTTTTCGGTAGAAAATATATTCAATATTCAGGTGTTTGTGCATAAAAGAGGGTTAATATGCCATCCAGGTTTCCTCTGTCTTTATAACCAGATAAACTCAATATCAACACTTTAAGGCAAGTTCACACGGCTTTAACTTTGGAATCTATTGGCCAAGTAAATTAGAGCATACTTGAGCTCTAATGAACTGGGCGAAATGCTCCCCAACCATTATGGTAACCACATTCTCATAGAGAACTATGATTAGGCCCTCCTCTTCGCCGCGTACACAATACAATCGTGTGATTAACACGCCGATTGGCGCCATGCTCCCGAACACCTGGCGTAATTGCGGGTGTACTGTATTGCCCTGCAATTTCTGTGTGAACATAGCCTTAGAGGGAGATCCCGCAAACCTTATCACCTGTTAAAACGCCGAATTGTTATCCCTAAAATCCTGGATTATGCTCACCCATGAACTGGATTATCTCATCTAAACACGTTTCGCTCAACGCTAATCCAGTGATCACTCACTCTAAGAACTCCTTCCGCTCCACCCCCCCAACCAAAACCACCTAAGTACCCACGTATCACCCATCCACATTTAACTAGCCGCACTATATACCCCTTACATGTAAAAAAATCCCACACCCGATAACCCCTTCCCCATCCCTATTATCCACCAAAAAATCAGGCACCCCAACCCCACCACGTAACACCAGCACCATCACTAGCTCCCACACCACAAAGAACTAAATTTGGACAAGTTAACTAAAAATAATGTAAGAGGTTAATACTAAACTAGCAACATTTTTATATTGGAACAGATAAGTTTGTGCTAATTAAATGTGTATGCCAATCCCCATATACAATGGAGTGGTGTTTATGTTTCCAGACCATGTGAATGGAGCTGTTGGTCTGTGGGCGGTATATGGCGCCTGCAAATTAAGGAGGACTCCACTTCCATTTGCCTGGGGTACACTTTAATAGGGAAATGATTCCCCTTTGGTTCACAATTCAGCTCACTGAACCCAATTGAATTTAGCACTATTACCCAACTGTTGCTATTAAGGTTTTTTTTCTTGCAACCCACTGATGAGTTTTAGTCCAGTCTCTGAGCGCAAGTACGTCTGGATTAACATAATCCAGGATATGGGTTGATCATAATCCAGGGATATATGGAAAACAATTAGGGTGTGAACAGGTGCAAGGTGTGGCAAGACCATTCTTTTCAGGACGCTAGACTCGCAAAAGCATTGTTATAGTGTTTATCTGGTTATAGGGACAGGTAACTGCAAATATATTTATCCAGCTGTCACAAAACGTCTGTATTGAGACTCCGAATCCTGAGCGGGATGTCCCAACCCACAATTATATCTTATCGAAAGAGGATCAGGATAAGAACAAGTATTAGACTTTGCAAAAATATTTTTACTGTATGAGATATTCATATGTTTACGTTTTCAAACATCAGCGAGATACACCGCATCATAAACATTGGTGCAAGGGCTGTTATTACAACAGAAGAGCTGCAATACCCATACATATAGAGACAATAGCCAACCCTAATCCCAGTCGCTTAGAGCGAAACATTACCTGATCTCGTTCGGGCGGGGTAATGTTGGGCAAACTCAACGTTATGCTGCTCAATGTTGAAATTGCTTTTTCAGCAGAGCGCTTTATATGCTCCTCTGGATCTTCTCCGATCATTCGTCCAGGGGCTAACACTCGTACTCTCCTCAAACAGTAAACGATAGGCTCCTTACGCTGCGCGACGTTTCTGGGGTACGTATCGGGGACCGGCTGTCCCGCAAACGTCGCGCAGGTGGGAGCAGACCTATCGTTCCTGTTTGCTGAAGTACGAGTTTATCCGCCAGGAGAGATCGATAGATCCATGAAGGAGGATAAGCGGCACTGCTGAAATGCGACTTTCCACATTGAGCATCATACCGTGAGTCTGCCATGACTACCCTCCCGAACGAGATCAGTTAAATTTTTTTTGTTCTAAGTGGGTACAGTGATTAGGGTGGCTATATCCTCTATTGTATGGTATGTGCGTCATGCTGTTGTACTAACAGCCCTTGCAACAATATTTAATGGATGCGTGAATCTCGCTGATGTTTGAAACGTACAATGAAGACAAAGCCACATACAAGTAAAAATCTTTTTGCAAAGTCTAATACTTGTTCTTATCCTGATCCATTTCGATACCGAAAAGGGACCGATAACCTGGATGGCTAATAACCATCTTAATCCAGCTGGGGTATCATAAAAATCTGAAACTACTTTTAGATTAAATGTATTTTCCTACTGAAAAATGAATAAAAAACAGGATGTATGTATGTCCCCATTGCTAGTTTGGTGAGTTCCAGTTCTTAGTTCTATAAATTTTTAAAAGATATGTAAGTAAAAGTTTTTGTATTGAAATATCCTTTTGTTTATTGTATAAACAATATGTAGTTGTCAGAAACCCCTTGTAAACATTTTTATTCATTTTCACCAAATACAGCAATTTAAAATGTTAGTTGTTCTCTTACTGTTATAGACCTATAATCTTTAAAAAAGGCTTAAATCTTTAAATCCCTAAAGATGTGCAGTTCAAAGAACAAAAAAAAAATTAATTTTTTTATCATAACAAAAAATAGAAATAAAACCCCCATAAAGTCTAGGGGTCAAAGCTAGTTAAAAAACCTGGCTTCAATTAACAACATTTTTGTTCAATAGAAAAAAACAATCATACAAAAAGGGGTTTTGGTACTTTAAAAAAATTGTTTGCTTTAAAGTGGTTTTTTGAGATGGAAGCCAGACAAATAACAACTGATAAAACTTAAATTCTTTCATAAATCTAGGAATTCGAAAATACTGTTATTGCTAGGGAAAGTAAGCAGCTCTGATTTGGTTTTTTAAAGAAAATGTTCTGGGATTAAAAAAAAAAAAAAAAAAAAAAAAAATTGTTTACCATCAGGGCATGAAAAAAACACAAGTTTTTTAAACCCTTTGGAACACCATTTTTAGATGCTTTACCCTTAAAGTTTACCTACCAGTAATCAAAGGGGATTGTCCCAGGAAGACCAACGTTACATTTTCCTCTCTGCTAATATTGTTTTCAAAAAAACCCCCTTTTTTAAAGTTTTAAAGGGGTTAAAAAGTTTAATGATTTCTGAAATTGAAAGGGGGGCTCAAAAATGGACCTGTCAGAAATTTTTTATCTTCTTGTATCTTTGTAAGTACCTGAAGGTGAGAAAAACATTTTTTTCCACTTGGAGTAAATTTAATGGGGACCGCTCCTGAGCTCTTTTTTTTTTTTGATTAAAAACCAAAAAAGGGTTAATAGTTTTCAGCTTTAACTCAAACTGTTACAGGGGGGGAATGCCAAAACCCAAAAAAATGTCAGCGCCCCCCCACTGATGCTCTGTTTGAAATGGTGCTTTCATTGTATATTAGAGTGACTCTTTGCGATCCTCTTTTTTGAACCACACATCCCTTTTCTCAACTTTCCTTTGGAAAGGATACTTGCTGGAAATGCAAAAACTTTTCAGCTACATTTTTTTTTTTACATTGTAAGAATGACAATCGGTTTCAAAAATACTGTATTTTTTTAAAGATGTCTGTGTTAACAAGGGGAATTTTATGAAACATTCACTTTACTTGAATTGATTGAAAGTCCTTTTTTGTCAATCAAGATGATTTCTTAAATAAAATTTTTAAAAAAATTTTAAAGTTTTGACAAATTTGTTTATTTTTGCTGAACTAAAGAGAACAATTTAAAGTATTAGTGATTTGGAAAAGTATGTGGTGAATAAATTTTAAATTTTAAAAATGGACTTGTTTATTGCATTGTTTTTTGTTGATTTTGGGTATATTTTGCTCATTTGGTCAGTAATTTGTAATTTCCGGGAAAATCTGCAGTTTCGTTGGGGTTCTCTCAGCTATGCCACGGAAAAAAACAACGTTGCAAAATACATAAAGAGTGTGTTTGTAGCTCCCGGGGCATACATGGACCTCGGGGAAAGAGCCACTTCTTTTGCCAATGTTTATTTTTGGTATAAGTGCATTTTGAAAGGGTTTTTTTAACCATATTATCCCAATATTTCTCCCTTGTGATCTTTTTCCACAAAAAAAATTTTAATTTTCTGTTTTTTTATGTTATCTTACCTATCAAAACTTATTTATTGTAGTAGCAAAAAGGTTTTGAATCAAGTCTTTGTCACCTGACAACGGGTTTTTTTTGGTAAATTTTTTAGATTGGGTTTTTATTTAGTATATTTTTAGAAAAATAAAAACCAAAATATTGTACAGACGTGTTTGAATTTTGAGATATGGTACAACAACCAAAATTTTGAAAACATAAAATGGGAGGGAAATGATGATGGGTTTCAATCATAATAAGTTAATTGGGGCTGCATTTTTATCTATTTAAAATTTTCATAAAATATTGCCCCTAAAATATTCTATCTGTGTTTATTTCTGTGCTCCTGGTTCAGCGGATCCCAAATTACTATTATGTAAAACATGTCTTAAAATTTAGCATCTTTTTGGGGTCTACCCTAAGGTAGACATAAAACCCAAGCTTTACTAGAATTTAAATGGCCTAAAACACAATGAAATGGACCCAGCTCCAAATGACAGAATATAAAGGCAATACAAGTACAATAATTAAAGATGGGGTTATTCGCCATATATTAAAACAGCAAAATAAATAATGGTAAGCAAAAAAAAATTTTCCCCCAAAACAAGAACAATTTTCTTATCCCCTCGTCCTCTGGACCAAATAGTAGCTGCTAAAGCTATGGTTAAACCTGTGATTATAAGGTTAATTTCCCCCAATTTTAGAATACAGAAAAAGTAAAAAGGGCAAAAAGATTAAGTGGACACTGTGGCTTCCTTTAACCCGGTGTCAAACTGCGGCCCCCCCGCTTTTTGGGGGAAATACAACTCCCACATGCCCCCTGTTATAGATTACAACTCCCACATGAAATTTTTATAATCTATAACAGTGGGCTTAGGGAGTTGTAGTTTTCCCCAAATGCTGGAGGGCCCCAGTTTGACCACCCCTGCCCTTTCAGAAGCCCCCATGTTTTTTATAAGCACGAAATAAGGCACTTGATGCCCATAGTTACAAAATTTTCACTGTTTCCTTGCATCTGGTTATAGCTTTTTTAATAATATTGGGGGTGGCCCCAGGTTTTCTGTTTTGAAAACCATTCCAACAAAAAAACTGAATGTGACAAAAGAAGATGAAACTTTTTTCTTTATAAAAAAAAAAAAAATGGATCCACAATTAACTTTTCCAATTATTTTGGAACACGTAGTGGGGAAGATCTATACTGTAAAAAAGCAAGGTAATTGGGTTTTCAGCTCTCTTACTTTTTCAATTAGAAAAAACACAGTTTACACTTTAATGAAAACAGCTGGCTGTTGGTGTGCATCTGTAAACTATTCAGAAAGTAGCATGAAATCCCAGCCATGATGCTTCAAGTATTCATTTTGCAGATGTGTATACACACAATCAAGTTAAAGAAGGGCAGACTTCTTTGGAGCATTGAACATTTCCAAGTCAAACAGATGTACATTTTCATTGCCAATGGAGCGTGTAAACCATCTGTCTCATCTGGATTATAATTTATTAATTAGTTTCTCTTATTTTTTGTTACAAATGTCCTAACAAAGCAGCATGATGATAAATGTGATAATATAATGCTACATGTGCTAATAATTAATGGGAAAAGGAAAAACATTTTTCTTCATGGAAGTGTTTTTGGATGATCTCATATTTGAATCCAGAGTGACAGATGGTGAGCAAATGCTTATTGCGAAGTTTTACCAGAATATTTTTTTCCCTGCAGCTTGAGGCTTGAGATATACCTCATTAATAAAATAAATTAAAAAAATACAATTCTCTTTTTTTTTTTTTTTTCTTTGCAGCAACTGTGAAATGAATAGCACAAACCTGAAGGTCTTATATACACACTTTGGATGCAGTGTTTTTATTTGCTAGATCCATTTGCACTCTCACTTTTTTGTTTGGTCTACTTCTTGTGTACCTAATGTCAATATGATCAGTGTGTCCATGGTTTGTTTTAACTCCTTTATGTTTACTCTAAGCTTGGAGTCCTGGAAAAATATGGTACAGGTTACTCCAAGTAGAGCTCAGAACAGTGTGAGTGGGGGTAGAGCTGTTATATAGTAATAGTCGCATCACCCTGCAACATCTGACCATTCAGGCTGAGAGGTGGTAAAATATTCATAAGAAATACTTTGCCCAACAATGAAGTGACCTCAACACTTCCACTCCATTTCTTTCTGTATAGTCTGTTTCCCTTATCAGTCTGTTTCATTTAGTTTTACAATTCTAGTCCTTCCTCTCCTCACTCCCCCCCTCGTCCCATGTAAATTGATGTCCTTGTATCATTTCTCATTATTACATATAACTTAATTTAAGAACATCTATGGTTTGATTTCTTTGGATTGGATGGGGTGTTACTGATATCTGGTGAAAATGTCATGTCAATAGCATTGTTAGAAATATATTTACTTTGAAAATTGATGATGTATTCAATACTTATTTACACACTGTGCAGTCATGGCAGCATGCATATGTGTGTTTATTTTATCATGTTTGAAGGTACAGTCAACTTTGTTCTTGTTGTTTTTGTTCTGATTTTTATTTTTTGACTTGCATTGTATGTACAGCATCTCAGAAAAGTGTGTACATCCCTGACATTTTTGTAAATATATAATTATATGTTTTCATGGAACAGCACTGAAGATAAAACACTTTGATATGATGTAAAGTAGTCAGTGTACAGCTTGTATAATAGTGTACATTTGCTGTGCTCTCAAAATAACTCAACATAGCCTTCAATGTATAAGCCACTGGCAACAGAACCGAGTACACCCCTAAGTGAAAATGACATAATTTGTCCCAATTTGCCATTTTCCTTCCACGGTGTGACTCATTACTGTTACTTTGTATCTACAGCACATCATATTGTTATTTGTAACACAAGCATAAATACCTTGTGTAATCCACTATAAACTTGAGTGGTAGTATACCGTTTAGAAACTGTTTACCTTTCGGAGTTGTACTGTAATGGTACAACTCACAGAAGCGCATGTACTGCTGTAACGCAGTATATTGTGTTCAGCCGTCTTGATCCAGCACTCTGAGGTCCCAGCACAAACCGTCTTCCACCTGTTATTGAATATAGAAAAGTGAATTATGTTTAGAAAAACTTTGTATGTTTTCTATTTAAAACAGTTATTGTTATGAATTATGTATATTCCTGATTGAAGTGCGCCATGAGTGCTCAAACACGTCAAAGTCTGAGATTTAACTCTGTATGCAAAATAAAATTAACACTTAATGGTAGAGAAAACAATTAGTACTCTATTTTGCAAAAATGGGGTTCTGAATAATTTCCAAGAGGAGTGTTTACAGCACCTGAGATCAACCCAGCTTGAAAGAGTGAATCATAGGAGAAATCCTTATTTGAAATTTATGGTCTATATTAGTGTTACAAGGCCTCATGTCTGAATGGAGAGCAGGTGTGTTAAATTTGATGTTATTGATCTCACACTCTTTCATAATAGTCACTGGAAGTTCAACATGACAAAAAACTGTCTGAGAATCTGAAAAAAAAATGTTTTGCTCTACATAAATATGACCTCGGCTGAAAGGTGATTGCCAACACCCTGAGACAGAGTAGCATCACAGTGGCCAAGACCATACAGCATTTTAACAAGACAGGTTCCACTCAGAACAGGTCTCACCATGGTCAACCAAAAAAGTTGAGTGCATGTGCTGAGCATCATATCTAGATATTGTCTTAAACATATATAAAATAGACATATGAGTGCTGCCAGCATTTTTGCAGAGATTAAAGGGGTGGGGTGGAATTAAGCCGGTCAGTGCTCAGACCATACACTGCATCAAATTGATTTGCATGGCTGTCGTCTAAGAAGGAAGCCTCTTCTTTAGATGATGCACATGAAAACACACAAACCGTTTGCTGAAGACAAGCAGATTAAGGAAAAGAATTACTGGAACCATGTCCTGTAGTCTGATGAGACCAAGATAATGTTATTTGGTTCAGACTGTGTCAAGCATTGGTGGCAGCAACCTGGTGAGGAGTACAAAGACAAGTGTGTCTTGCCTACAATCAAGCATAGTGGTGGGATTGTCATATTTTGGAGCTGCATGAGTGCTGCCGGCTGTGGAGAGCTACAGTTCCTTAAGAGAATCATGAATATCAACATGTACTGTGACACACTGAAGCAGAGAGTGATTCGCTGGGTGGCAGGGCAGTATTAAATTATGATAATGACCCTAAACACACTTCCAAGACAACCATTGACTTGTTAAAAAAAAATAAGGGTAAAGGTGCTGGACTGGCTGAGCATGTCTCCAGATCTAAGCCCTATTGAGCTTCTGTGGGGAATTCTCATTTGGAAGTTGGAGGAGCACAAGGTCTCTAACCTCCACCAGCTCTGTGATGTCATCATAGAATGGTAGAAGATTCCAGTGGCTGCAACTTGTGAAGCTTTAGTGAACTCCCTGCCAAAGACCATTAAGGCAGTGTTGGAAAATAATGGTGGCCACACAAAATATTGACACTTTGGGCACAATTTTTCCAATTTCACTTAGGGTTGTACTCCCTTTTTTGTCAGCAGTGTAGATATTTATGGCTGTGCGCTGACTTATTTTGCGTGCACCCCAAATTTACACTGTTATACAACTTGTACACGGATTACTTTATATTGTATCAAAACCTCATATTACCAGTGTTGTCCCATGAAAGATATAAAACAATATTTACAAAAAATGTGAGGAGTGTGCTCACTTATGTGAGATACTTTAGGGAAGGAATAGGGATTTGCTGCCTTTGGTCACCTTTTCATTTTGATTAAAATGTTTGTTAAGCCCGGTTCACATGGCTTATTCAAGCCGTAATTGCGGGATGGATTTTGCCCGCAATTACGGCTTGAGTAAGGGGCGGGGGCGCTGCCCGCCGGCCCCATGCACTTTCATTATCCACGGCACATATCCCGCCGGGATAATGATCATGTCAAAGAATCCACAGTTCTCTATGAGAACTATGGATTACCGTAATGGCTGGGACGAATTCCAGCCATATTGCAGCGCAGTACGGCGCACAATATTGCTGAAATCCGTCCCTGCAATAAGCCGTGTGAACGGCCCTTTAAGATCCTTAGGTTTGCATAAACACAGGTGTAGAACAACTAAACATAGTAGATAATGCACCATGTTATCATAGCACAGAATCTGGGCCGTTTTAGCCCTATGGTAAAAGGTGTAACTGGACCCCTCCCCAACCACCCGGCAGGTTACATAACCTACAGCTGCTGCTGAGAATTAAAATTCAAATGGTGATTCCTATTGCTCCCCCTCCTTACACATTGTAGGGGGGATGTGTCATGTCTGTTGACCCTCTCCCTCCTTACACAGTGCAGGGACTTCATGTCTACTGTCCTGTCCTCTTCTTACACAGTGCAGGGGAGATGTCATGCAGCCTCGGACAGACCCGCCAGGGAGTAGATGGATTCCCCAATAGGCCCCCTAGCTCTTGTAGGCCCCGGAGCTAATACTGCCGCTACTGGGGCCCGGCCGCTGCATCCTGCCTCTAAAGCCCGTGCCATGTGTCCCGAGCGCTCAGAGAGAGAACCCGGAAGTCGAGGACTAATGTCCTCGATTCCCGGGCTGCGTGGTGTCAGCGGAGCAGAGCACCACCGATGTTCCGCACCACTATGCACCCTGGTAGGCCTAAGGTGTTAGGCCTTAAGCCTACCAGGCTAGGCCGGGCTTCACTAGAAGCAGGCGGGCAGCTCGTCATGTCCAGGAGCGGGAGAAAGGTGAGCTTTTTTATTTTTTTTATTTATGATGATAAATATGGCCCTAACTGCCCTCAGCCTACCTAACGGAGGCCCAAACTGCCCTCAGACTACCTAAAGGAGGCCCTAACTGCCCACAGACTACCTACAGTAGCTACCTGGGTACTTGCCTATTTGCCTACCTACCTAGGGTCTTGACTACCTACCTGGTAATATGATTCTGAGGGGAGCATCCCATAGCTATAGCATAATCTCCAGGGGTTAGTCCTCTCCACACCCTCCAACCCACTAGGAGAATGTGTCTCTAAGTTATGGCTTGTACCCGCTCTCTCAACCCTGGGAAGTTTGTACAGATGTGGGAATAGGTAAAGAGGTGCTGGAAAAGTGAGGATTCTAAGATATTTGTGTGTAAATTCTGCAGAGATGAGTGGTGGCCGAGACAAGTCCTCATGGCAGTGTGGAACGGATGGAGAAGAGAAGGGAAAAAAATCGACTCATGAGAGAAGAGAATGACTCATTAGAGATGATGTCTCCCCCTGATGTCAGGGGTTATTTTGCTTCTATATTGGATAAGTGCTGTATTCACTGTAATGTGATGTGACCTGAGTTGGTGTTGGACCACTATGAGGTCTCCATAGGCCGGTGTTGTAGGTTATATCAGCGCTAGTATAGTGGCAGCATACACTTGTCCCTGATTGTAAAAGTGAGTGCACAACTGACCCTGTGATAAGGAGTTAGACTTTTACTTTCTTGGTGGTGTTTATTTTAGAAGATGGTGAGGTGCGTGACCAAAGGAAACATGGAGGGGGATATTGTATGTGGAGATTGGAGGTGGATATGGATGGAGCTACTTTTCCATGTGTTTATGATATGTTAGACTGAGACAAATGTGTGAGACAAACAGACATTTGAGATAGACAGACATGAGACAGATATGTGACTCACTTGGTATTGCGTACTACACTTTACAGTTCTGTTTTTCATAGTCTATTATGTGGTAAAATAGATGCATTTATGTCTGAGAGGCTGGTAATATTTTCATGTACAGTTGCTGTAGAGTGGGCCCCCAAGATCAACTTCCCTTTGGGCCCTAGGTCCGCCAGTCTGACACTGATGTCATGCCTCCTATGCTCCCTCCTCTACACCATGCAGACCGGATATGTCATGTCTGCTGCCTCTCCCTCTCCTTTCAAATTGCAGAAGAGATGTTTTTTGTCTGCTGTCCCTCACCCTCTTTATACAGTAGAGGAGATATCATATCTGCTGTCCCTCCCCCTCCTTACACAATGCAGTGCAGAATCTGCCATATGTATGCACTACTGGAGCAAGAGGTCCAGGGTGAATACCGCTGTAGCAGATGTGAGCATGTTGCTACTCTGGTAGCTCGCATTTTAGACCTAGAGGAGCAAAATGCGACACTGAGTGCGATTGACAATGAAGAGAGGAGTTGCTTCTCTTGGAGCAAACAGTTAGTGGGCTAAATGTTGAGGGTGGAGTATTGGATCAGCAGGAGGAGCCATGTAGCTGGGTTAATGTAGACAGGGGGAGTTCTAGGGTAACCAGAAAAAGGAAAAAAAAAAAAGTAATCTCCTGAGATTCCTAGCAAAATTGCCAAGTTGGGTGATAATGCTGGGGAATCAGTCTCAGAAATGGCAGCCCTAGTGGACACTGCTTTTCCTAGCAGCCGGAAGAGCAGCCCAACTAGTAGTAGGAGGGATGGGAATGCAGGTAAGAAAAGACAGTTAGTAGTTGTAGGGGATTCTATAATCAGGAAGACGGATAGAATAATTTGTCACGAGGACCGCCTCAACCGAATGGTTTGCTCTCTCTCCTTGGTGCCAGGGTTCGGCATGTGGTTTACCGGGTGCATAAATGACTGGGAGGGTCTGGCGATGTCCCAGCTGTTGTGGCCAATGTTGTAACCAATCACACAATACACGGTAGGTGGAGGATCCTAAAGAATAATTTTAAAGAACTAGGCTCAAAGCTGAAGGGAAGGACCTCCAAGGTTGTGTTCTCCGGAATACTGCTGGTGCCATGCGCTACTCAGGAAAGGCAGTGGCTGAAGTCTTGGTGTATGACAGAGGGGTTTGGGTTCTTAGAGCACTGGGCTGATTTTTCATTGGGGTTAAAATCTGTTTTCTACAGATAAATTGCACATGAATGGAAGGGGGTCTGCTGTGCTGGGGGAAAGAATTCTAGAAGGGGTGCGGGAGTATTTAAACTAGGGATGAGGAGGGAGGACAATATAGAAAATAAAGGAGTAGATAGGTTAGTTAGTGGGGCAGGACTTATGAGGGGGTGGAGAAGCGGAAAGGGGGAGGAGGTGGAGTAGACCGTGGTTAAGAGATCCATGTGTTGCAAACCAGATTGGAAGATATAGTTCTCCCACAACTTTCTGTAATCTCATGCATCTACTTAATTGGTATAAATAATCACATGCTGTCCACCTAAAGGTATAATGTTTATAATCCTTGCATCGTCTGAAAGGTAATGTATTATCCCATGTTTATTCTACCGAAGAGAGATGTTTAATGAAAGCGTTATCTGAACAGGTAAGTTTAATCCCATGCTGTCTACTGAACGGTAATGTATGATCCAAGCCGTCTAATGACATGTTAGATTCAATACTAAACGTTGACGGAAAGTGTAAAACTTGAAGGGAACTAAAAATGTCTATCACAATTGCTAGATGTCTTGCAACCAAATGGCGGGAACTTGAGGCGCTTGCTTGTAAGAGGACGCTGATGATGTGGTGGGTATTGCTGAAACATGGCTGGACTCCTCACATGATTGGGAGGTCAACCTTCAAGGTTTTAATTATTTAGGAAAAGACAGAGCGAACAGGAGAGGCGAGGAGGAGGAGTGGGGTCTGTATGTAAGGAGTAATATGAAAGGTCAAATGTGAAAGAGGTAATACAGGGCGGAGTGGCTAATGATGTGGAAACATGTGGGTGGATATATACAAGGCGAAAATAATGAGGAATATACTTATTTTTTGGTGTAATTTATAGACTCCCGAACATCACTGATGGAGATCGAACAGATGCATAATCAAATGGTGCGGGCAGACAGGCAGGTCATTGGTTATAATGGGTGACTTTAATTTCCCAGGATGACTGTGGTTCCGGTTCTGCATCAACTGAAAAGGGAATGAAGTTCCTCAATTTGTAGAGGTAATTTTATGGGGCAGTTTGTGGAGGAACCCACTAGAAGTGATTTTGTTGGATCTGGGTCATGCTAACAAAGCAGAACTAGTCGGAGTGGTACGGTTCTTGAAATACTTGGTAAACAGTGACCACACAATATAATTCAATTTAGCGTAAACTGGAGAAAAAAGAAAAACAGCGAGGGAAGGCAAAAAATTTTAATTTATAAAGGCCAAATTTTCCCTTATTGAGGATGCAATACAGGACATTGACTGGAGCAGTATTAGGGCAAATTGTGATATACAAGCCAAGTGGGGAGCTTTAATTATACTTTGGTTGAAATTTATTGCAAAATATATTCCTAATGGGTAACATGTATAGGCGACTAAAACTAAAACCAACATGGCTATACCTTCTGTTAGCGAGGGCAATAAACAATTAAAAGGCATTTAAAAAATATTAGTCAGAGGGGTCAGATCAGCCTTTGAAAATTATAGAGACAGCTTTATATTAAAATCTGCAAAAAAGTGATAAAAGGCAGCTAAATCAAAATGAAAGGGCAAGTGGCCAAGGACTGCAAGACTATCCAAGAAATTCTTTAAGCATACTAAATGCCCAAATAGCCTAAGTCAGAAGCAAGTAGATCCCATAAAAACTGTGGTGGTGGAAGCTGGTCACTGGTAGACCAAGAGAAGGCAGAGGTAAGCTAAATAGGTTCTTCAGCTCAGTTCTATACTATCAATGAAATAGTAATTGATGGGGGTAGGCCAAGTGCAGAATTAGGTGTGGCGAGTACTGTTAATACATCATTGCTATAATTAATTGGCTCAGAGTAGAAAAAATCAAAAAAGCCAAGTTATAAAAAACTGAATCGGTGAACAAGGCTCCAGGCCCTGATGGCATTCACTCAAGAGTTTCTTAAAGGAGCTCAGGCTCGGTTATCTCTGTGCCCCATGTACATGATATTTAGAGTTCCTGGTGTGATGGTATGGCTAACCAGGAGACTGGCGCAAGGGCCAAAATGTAGTTACCCATCTTCAACAGGTTCCAAGTCTTGCCCAGGTAATTATAGACTAATACGTTAACATCTGTTGTGGGAAACTGTTTTTGAGGGGCTCATAAGGGACTATATACAGGAGTATGTTGACAAACACAATATTATTAGTGATTGCCAGCATGGATTTACTAAGGACAGAAAGCTGTCAGACCAATATGATCTGTTTTTATGAGGGGTCAGTAGAAGTCTGGATAAGCGGGGCAGCTGTGGATATTGTGTTTTTAGGACTTTGCAAAGGCATTTGACACTGTACCGATAAGAGTTTGTTGGGGAAATTAAAATCCATTGGGTTAGAGATAACAGTGTGTAATTGGATTAAAAACTGGCTGCTGGATCGTACTTGTTGTGGCAGCTTTTGCCTATCAAGTTCAACCTTCTTCCACGATCGAAAATAAAGAAACGGTGTACCCTGGATTCTTATATCAAATCGAATAAGAACAATTTATTAATCCTCCATAGCTCTTTTTATATGGTTAGTTGATGAGATGATTTCACTCTAACCAATAACTGATAGCCAAATCTTATAGGATGTAATTTTAGACCAATCAGAACAATTAACGTCATTACGCTTATTAGATCTGCTGACCAGCTCATTACATGTTATAATGGATTTAATTTGAAAAATACTTTTTCACTAGATACAGTGCTTACATCTGGCAACTCATTTTGGGTCAATCTGACCCTCAAATCTGTGTGGTTATACAAACAGTATGCCTTCTAAAGTAATAGTGTGATGGGTCTTTAATAAATAAACATGTTTTCTACTAAAGAGTCAGCTTTGATAGACTGTAGAATCTGAATTAGTGAATTAGACTTGTATAGCTAGCTTCAATATGGCTGACAATAATTCTAAAAATGGATGCCTTAATTATCAACTATAACAGTTATAATTTCCACAACATTTCCTCTCTCTTGAGAATTACAAAATCATTTTAATTTCAATATGTAGTACCCCTGAGTTTCATTCAAAAGGTGGTGTCTCTGCTGCTCATCTGCTGCAGTATGGATGTTTCCATGATGAATGACAGTTTGACCATTAGACCATTTGGTCTCATAGCAACTCTCTTGTTCCCAATACATTTGATCAAGATCCAGACTATATGAAAAAAATATGTAAGTGAAGATGTGCGGCTTAATCCACCCCATCCTCTGATGCACTAAATCAATAGGCATGGGTTGTGTAGGAGAACCCTTTTACCTGCTGGGCATTTCCTTTATACTCACCCTGAAACACATGTAAAAATCTATTCTTACTTATGAACCTTAAATCTTAATGACAGCAAAAAATTGATCATAATTTGTCACAAAAAATGATCCTAAACTATTAAATGTGCATTGTGTTTACTATGATGTGTGTATGATGAGTCTGATTAAAAACTTGATTTCAAAGGTTTTGTGGGATCACGTTCTTTTATTATTCAATGTCTTGGCAATAAAAAACCTCATGTGCCTAAGGAAAAAACCTATTGTCCTGAAAAACAATGTGGTCACCTCCTAAATTAGTGAATGCATTGAAAAAAATAAAACATTTATTAGTCTAGGGGAAGAACATCAATATGTAAAAAGAAAAGTCTTTTTTTTTTTTTTTTTTGCAAAATACTATTTCTAAAGTGTCTGAATCTATGGGAATGTACCCTAACTCTGCGTTTGTAGTGTGTGCTATTGCCATCTGAGAGGTGTTTAACCTGTTACTATTTATGGATGAGAACTTGGGGTTTTTTCATCAAAACTAAATTCTTTTATGAAACTGTAAAGTAGTCAGGAACTGGGGTAGGTGAATGTGTTCATCTCTAGTAGTCTGGGAAGACTTAGTGCGTTTTGCTATATTGGTGTTCAGGTTAAAAACTAACTTATTGGTCTTTTCCTCTATAAGGTGTTTTATGTAGCTTCTATGTAGACTTATATTTTCTTCACACCATTTATACTTGTACCATGGTATTCGCAATAACCTAAAATGTAATAAACAGCTGTATTGTTCTTCTGATCATGAGTAGTCGTTGCAATTTCACTCTACACCTGTTGGGTCCTTGATATAAATCTTCATATCATGCAGAGTGAGCCATATATGTCCTGTGAAAAACGTAGCACTAAGAGAGGCACCAAAACCATCTTTGTTGTTTATTAAGCAGGGGAAGAGAAACATATTGTCTTTCTTTTCTTCACGCGATGGAAAAGGGTATCGTATGACCAAGCTGCGGCTTAGGGTGGTGGCGTATGGCTGAGCCACGTAAGGAGCAGTAGAAACTCAGGAATCTTCTGGTTCACTTCTCGGCTTGGCAATGGGAAGGCTGCTTCCTTGTCTTTCTTGATGGGGTGAACACGCTAGCAGTGCGATGCATGGATCCCCAAGTCCGCTGTTCCCTCAAGTTTTACACTTGAAGGGGTTGTCATCAGGACTTTGTTAACTTGATGGGCCTGGCATTTATCTTTCCCATCTTCTTTAAGAAAACCTGAACATTAGAACTTATGTCAAAACACAGTCTCTTTGCGTTGTGAGAAGCTGGGGAGTAGAGAACAGAGGAATGGTCCCCCACTTGGCATGTAGGTCTCTCCTTTGTCCTTAGAGTTGCTGCATATAATCCATCAGATGGAGTTAATGCTGAATGTTGGTCTCTGGTAGGTTGAGAGTGATGATTAGGCAATTTTCCAACGAATTTCATTAAGGTTGAAAGTTGAAGTACCCTTTTGCTGGGTGTGGTATGTTGTTCCATAAAACAAGAGGTAAGACATCTGGCCACCTCATATCAGTCTCTTTGCATATTTGGCTAAAATATCTTTTTGGGGACAACATGTATAACTACTGTTTCATTAATCTTAGCATAAATGGTGTGCTTATTCATTACAGTTGAGTGCAAAGTAAGTCCCTGATTACTTGAAGCAACTGGAGTACAAATAAATTTAACACAAACCAAGGACATACAATAATCTTCCTTCCTTTGGTACGCTTGTCATACTGTTGGATCTTGGAAAGGGCCCTTGGTTGGATGGGATGTGTGAATTTAAAGCTGTCACTGCTCCACCTGCACTTGCTGGAGGTACTTCTGGCAGGGCAGGACTTCCGCTTCTGGCAGTGAAACCTCGTGCGCACCAGTGTGTGGAGACCAAATTGCGCCATCGCTATCTTCCCACAATGGGTAGCTTCAGCTAGCGCTGTCAGGAAATTTGGGGTCTCTGGCTTTCTTCACTGTCATTGACCATCTGAAAATCTGGGCACACCCCATAAACTTCCATCGTGCCTTTTCCCTAAGGAGAGCAAATTTGGATAACAAAGTTTACAAAAAGCTTTAAGTCAAGAACAGTTTTTACAGACATATAGTCATACCAAGGCATTTGGTTTGCTATATTTTTGAGGTATGTGTTAACCATTTAACAATGTGTTAATTTCAGAATAGGATTTCTATCCCACGTAATCTCTTTTGCATCGCTCGTAGCTAAAAGTTTCTTAACACAAAATCTTTTAAAAATAAATTGGGGCATATGTGTACTGTCTTTCTTCAAAAAAATGCAAAAATGAGAGCATACACTGAATTTCCACATATACTAAGTCTGGTTCTCAAATCTTCAAATTTGTTCCCTCAAATCTGGGCACGGCAGTGTTATGGTCTCCGCCCCTTCAAATCTGCCAAAAGGTTTCTCTCTGACTTACTACCTTCCTCTATCTGAATCATGTGGCAACAAAATAACAAGATTCAAACTAATGCACCTTGTGCAGGTGGTGGATGTTTGGATGTGTCTAGGTGGAGGAGAACAGGCTCCCACCTAGCGAATTGGGCCTGTGACATTTCAGGAGTACATACACAGAATGAGGAAGCCAGACATTCAAAATGTGACAAAACAACTCAGCAAATTTTCTCTACAGAAAATGCTTCCGCCACTGTGGCTCTAAGGCATGCATGTATTTTCTCTCTATACTGTACTGCTTCATAACTGGGCCTAACTGACCACTGCAGCTAGCTATCTATTGGGGACTTGAGTTGGCACAGCTTGTGCATGTACTTTGACTTTAAGGCAAAACAAGTGGAAGAGCTTTGTGTAATCTAGTAGGCCTAGAGCACCATTGGGGCTGAGAGGAGGGAGCATTTTTGACTTATCAAACGGCCTTTCTGGTCTTGTCAAATGTATTGAATGGTTCAGCACAGAATCTTTGGTTAAGTCATATAATTGTGCAGCATATTAAAGACTAATATTGCAGTAAGCCTGACCATCCCAAAGCTATCTCAGTCGCAGTTCATTCTAGGAATGGACAAATTGTATAGCCGCTACTATGTCTGGGTAGTAGGTATCTGTGGCCCTGGTGTAAGCAGTGTATGTAAGTCAGGTAAGTCACCTGTTTTTCATTCTCTGTAATTGTATCAGGTGACTTTGTCCGTAGTCTGCCAAGAAATTCAAGCAGAAATTGTGTCGTAAGGCTATTCAATTTCAGCTTTCATGGGTACTCAGGTTTTGTAGTATGTGAGCGTTGGATTTTATTAAGCAATGTGTATTTGTGGGGTGTTTGGTATCTCCCCATCTCTGTAGAATTCCATTACCACAGGTGTTCATGAAATGTTTTTTGCAGTATTGAACAATACTTCAGAATCTGTTATTGGCCTCTTCCCTTTGCCTGGAAGTTCATTAACTATCCAGCATACAGCAGCGTAGCACAGCGTACCTCTGTTTCTCAAAGTTTAGCCTATAAGTAAATGTCATCTAAGGTGCATAAAGAAGTGCACCAAGCTGAGAATGCTTACAAATAATTTTTCCCTATAAAGTCAGTGGGGATCTACTGAAATGATTGAATGTAATGTATAGTTGTGATGCGGCTTAGTGTGTCAATGTAGTACTATAAAATAGGGTTGCCTTTAACCACTTAATTCTTATGGGCTGATATGGTCCTTTGTGTAGCTGGAAAGAAAAATCAGTGTTAATGAGATACAATTTAATTATAGATTTCTGTATCTAGAAGGAAAGTTGCTTATGATTGCCTTTAGTTCTGGAGAAGAAAAAAATCCATTTAATATTAGTGTGGAAATGAAAAATAAGAAACACTTCCAGTGAAATAGGATGAGTCAATAGTCAGAGTTCTTCTATGGTCCTTTTCATCCGATTGTCCCTATGTTTGATGTAGAAAACCAAAGTTGTAATAATTTTACAATATCCTGACCTGACATGTTAACTGGTAACACTTATCTTTATTAACCTTTCCCATGACTCTTGTTTAAGGCAGCTTTTTATATATCTCCTATAACCTAGCAAAAGCAAAACAACTCACTAGCTGAATATTGTTTTTCATCTCTTCATCCCCATTAGGGGGGTTCCTGTGTTGTTGTGGTGGGTTCAGATCCCCTTTCCTTTTTTCTTTTCCTCTACGTCGTCTCCTCCCTCCCTTAATGATGTTTGAAATCTCAATCTGTGTGTATCCTGGTCCTATTAGCGGTCGACATGTACATGTGTAATTATATGAGGTGGGATAGAGTAGATTGTGATGTGGGTGTGGTGTTTGAGGAGAGATTAAACTTGTGTCCCTCTATGAAGTGCCATTCCTCCGTTGTGCATGAAACTGAGACTTCTTCATGGGACTTTACTGGGACGTATGTGTTAAGGGAAGGATGATACTGGCTAATGATAGTTCCACTGGTTCTGTGGAACTGCTGGGCTAACTGTTGTGAGTGTATGTGTGTAATTGAGACGAGTGTGGGTCTTCTGAGTGTCATCCTGATCCTATTGGCATAGAAATGTTCCTATATATGGAAAAGTAATTTATTCCACAGACATGTAAGTCATCATCACCTCACAATCTGTATTGCTACATAACCTCTGTTTTTCTGCTAGTGTTTAATGTATGCTGCAGGTTGTTGTAGGAGTTTGTGATTGTTAGTGATTGAGATCTGAACTTCATTTAACCATCTTAAACAGACCTTTCTCTTTGTCAGAGTTTTCACAGCCTAGAAATTATTTGCAATAAACCATTCTCCATCTTGGACCATCTCTCCATGCCTCACCATATAGTGTTTGTATTCTATACCATATGCTCCTAGATTGCTTCACAGGACTTTCTTTCATTTTCATCAGTATATTGAACATAACTTCTTCTCTATCTGGGGTTTCCATTCTTCTTTTAAAGAACTACACTTTCCCCCCATTATTCCTTTTGTAGGTCCTTCTTCAATAGATAGAAAAGTATGGGCCTCGTCAGGCCAACAAAGAGCTATCTATATACTCTTCACTGACTCCCCGTGCTATGCGGATCAACTTATTTAATCATACTATACACTATATAACCTTCAGGGATTATTGGGAGGCAAGTTACACTTATAGTTATAAACACAAAAACTTCAAGATTGTCTATATGCAAATTGCAATTCAACTTATACTTCTATGCAAGCATTAAGGTGAAAAACCCATTATACTTAATATATTATTGGATTATACTTAACAGTGAGGTAATATTCATAAATCAAGAACAATATATGCTTACTTAAACTGATATAACAACACAATCTATATAAATCTGTATAAAATTTACTTAATATGACATTAAATTATCTCACCACACGATGGGCAGGCGCTATTACCTATCAAAAATATCACAAATAGGAACATCCACATAGAGATAAAGCAAACAGAACCTATTCAATATCTTAGTTTACCTAAGTTCTAAAGGCAATATGACTAATAGAACAAAACCTCCTCACCAACTTATATCAACTTTACTTATCACTTAAAACTCACCCACAGTATTCTATATAATAATTTGGACTATATACTAACGTGATATGTGGAAGAATGGAAATAAGATATCTGCTTACAAGATAGTGACAGGTCCTAGATGCTACGGGAAAGGAGAAAATGGATTTCTCTGGGGAAGAAACCTCACCCTGTGCGCTCTGTCCAATTCTCCCGTCCAGATGCATCTAGACATGAGACCCGTCTCCTCCTCTTGCGTAAGATATCCCGGAACGAACCCCCAAATGTTGTGAGCTTTTGCCTTCAAGTTCACCTTCTTTCCACGATTCGAAAAATAATTTAAACAGTGTACACTGGATTCTTATATCAAATCAGATAAGAAGAACATTTTATAATCCTCCATAGCTCTTCTTTTGTATAATGGTTAGGTGATGAGATGATTTTGCTTCTAACCAATCACAGATAAGCCAAAATCTTATAGGATGTACATTTTAGACCAATCAGAACAATTAACGTCATTACTTATTAGAATCTGCTGACCAGCTCATTACATGTTATAATGATTAATTTGAAATAACATTTCACCTAGATACAGTGCTTACATCTGGAACATTTTGGGTCAATCTGACCCTCAAATCTGGGTTATAAAAAACCGAAAGGGCCTTCTAAAGTAAATAGCGTGATGATCTTAACTAAATAACATATTTTCATACTAAAGAGTCAGCTTTTATAGACTGTCAGAATATGAATAAGTGAATTAGACTTAGTATAGCTAGCTTCAATATGGCTGACAATTTTAAAAATGGATGCCTTAATTATCAACTATAAAAGTTATAATTATCACAACAGTACTCAGAGAGTGGTGGTAAATGACTCCTACTCTGAGTGGTCTCCGGTTATGAGTGGTGTGCCGCAGGGCTCAGTATTAGGTCCTCTCTTATTTAATGTATTTATTAACGATATAGGGGGAAGAAAATCGATAGCACGGTTTTGATTTTTGCAGAGGCACCAAGCTATGCGGGGTAGTGCAATCTATGGAAGATGCTCATAAATTGCAAGCAGACCTGGACACACTCAGTGCTTGGGCATCCACTTGGCAAATGGGGTTCAATGTGGATAATGTAAGGTTCTGCATCTGGGGAGAAATAATCTACAGGCATCATATGACTACAGAACAGCATGCAATGTCAATCAGCTGCCTCTAGGGCAAGTAAGATATTGGCGTTTATTAAAAGAGGCATGGACTCGCGGGACAAGGATGTAATTCTACCACTGTACAAAGCATTGGTGCGTCCTCACTTAGAATATGCTGTCCAGTTCTGGGCCCCAGTTTATAGAAGAGATGTAATGGAGCTAGAGAACGTACAAAAGATGAGCAACCCAAACTTATAGGGGAATGGAGCACTTAGTTATGAGGAGAGGTTAGTAGAATTGAACTTATTTAGTCTTGAGAAAAGACGGCTTCGGGGGACATGATTAATTTATATAAATATATAAAAGGTCCCTACAAAAAGTATGGGAAAAATTATTTCTAGTGAAGCCCCCTCAAAAGACACGGGGACATTCCCTTTGACTAGAGAAAAAAGGATTCAATCTCCAGAGGAGAAGAGCGTTCTTCACTGTAAGAACTGTGACTCTGTGGAATAGCCTGCCTGAGGAGCTGGTCAAAGCAGGAACTGTAGAGAGTTTCAAGAAAGGATAATATAACCATCTGGAACTAAAGAATATTAATGTGTATGTCGCTATGTAAAATTCTGGATCTGGCTGGTGAAGGCTCGTGGGTCAGAGGATACAGTCTCCGCTGGAGCAGATGGTTTCCCTTGCCCTAGGGGGGTTCCCGGGCATTAACCAGTGGTGAGGCTGGGCTTAATGTCCTTGTCTCTCCCTTTCCCATCACCCACATTTTCCCCACCCTTGGTTTTAACTTGATGGACACGTGTCTTCTTTCAACCGTACTAACTATGAACTATGTAAAGAAACATAAATCCAAAAAATCACATTATATGATTTTTAAAAACTTAAGTTATACTCAAGGTGTCCTCTACTCTGCACTCAGTATCTGTATTATTTGACTCTGTTTGAACTCTTTATCTGTATAAAAGATACCTGTCCACACAATCAATCACACTCTAACATCTCCACCGTGATCAAGACCAAAGAGCTGTCTAAGGACACCAGGGATAAAATTGTAGACATGCACAAGACTGGGATGGGCTACAGGACAATAGGCAAGCAGCTTGGTGAGAAAGCAACAACTGTTGGTGTAATAATTAGAAAACAGAAGAAACACAAGATGACTGTCAATCTTCCTTGCTCTGGAGCTACATGCAGATCTCGCCTCATGGGATACAGGTTTTTGAAAAAGGTCAGAATTTGCCCAGAACTACACAGGAGGACCTGGTCAATTTCCTGAGTTAGAGCCCGCACCACAGTCTTAAAAATTATGCTTAGTAACACATTACGCTGTTTATGGATTAAAATCCTGCCATCAGGGAAGATCCACCTGCTCACCATCAGTATATGCCCAACCCATTGAAATTTGCCAATGAGAGAAAGAAAGGGTGAGTCCAGCCCCAATAAACATTGTCCCAACCGTTGAAGCATTTGGGGTGGAAACATCATACTTTGGGGGGATGGCTGGATGGGGACATATATCGCAAAAATTTTGGCCAACAACCTCATTACCCTCAGTACAGCATTGAGATGGGTCATGTTTTGAGTCTTTCAGTATGACCAAAGATATTCCCCCTGTCTCTTTCTCTCTATATATCTTTCTCCCCTACAGAGCTCTAAAGATTTAATTATGTCAAAAGATAAGCAAGCTTCTTTTTGCTGATAAGACACGCGGGAGTGACATCACCACCCGACCATGGCTGCTAGTGCAGAGAGAGGTGATCCTTGTCCTTTAAAAACAATCAGAAGATAACAATCTCTAACTCTGAAAAAGAAGCAAAATCAGAAAAGCAATATATTTGATAATTCTTTTTCCTCTACCCAAAATGTTTTAAAACTAACAGGTGGTGGAATACCCCTTTTTAAAGGGTTTAAAAACATCTAAAACCAAAGGGGAATCCTAGGGAAAAAAAGGGAAAAATGTTATACCATGACTATTTCACTAGTTTTACATATGTAGGTATGTTTTACTAAACTAAAAAACTGTTACATTGTGCTGATCACTGCTTTTACTTAAACACAAGAAAAAAAATTTCAATTTAAATAGGACATCTGTGTAAAAGTTCTGTTTAGAGCCTTCATGCTATGCTGTCCAAAAATGAAAAATTTTTTTTTTGTCTGTTTTTAACTGGCACCCCCTTTGCTAGGAGTTTCGAAAGGGAATCTTTACAAAAAAGTGAACAAGGCCTTAAAGGGGGTTTTCTATTCTTTTAAAAAAAGGTACTTTGTCAAGAGGCTTAAATATACGTATCCACATTGTGGGGAGTTAATTTTAAATTTTTTGGGTTTTGGGTTTTTTATCTTTATAAATTATATTTAGAGAAAATAATATCTTCATGCAGAGGGGGAAACCCGATTTAGACCCTACTTAATTTTTTAATCCTAGGCCACATTCCCCATGGAAAAAAATGCTGGTAAACATGGATGGAAAAGTAATTCGTTTTCCACTGTATTCTATTTTGACATAGATTAGCCCATCCCGTATGGTTAAGCTTAAAACCCCGGCTACTGAAATCAATTCTTTTCATATGGGGGGTCATAGTCATGGGGTGCCCTTTGTATGAGCAGTCCTATACTGGGAGACCCCGTTATATTTGTGTTTCAGGCACACAATGGACAATTCTCAAAAATGGGATTATTTAGCCATTTAAGCGTGTCCAAATCAAAATGA
>JAODAL010040644.1:0-36697 GCA_025379985.1 Phyllomedusa bahiana
TATGCTTGCCTCCCCCTCTGCTTAAACAGTGCAGGGAGATGTTCATTCGCTTACCTTTTTCCCCCCTCTCCCTCCCTCCCTCCCTTAATCATGCAGGGGGATGTGTCATGTCTCTGACCCCTTCTCCTTTCAAGTGCAGGGAGATGTGTCATGCTGCTGTCTTCCCCCCTTAACAATCAGGGGAGATTGTCATGTCTGCCGCCCTGCCTTTTCCTTCCCCCAGTGCTGGGGGGAGTGTCCCCTGTCTGGATCCTCACCTCCTACCAGGGGAGATGTGTCATTCTCTTACCGCCCCCCCTCCCTCCCCCCTCCTTACACAAGCAGGGAGATGTGTCATGTCTGCTAACCCCCTTCTCTCCCTCCCCCCCCTCCTTACCGTCAGGGGAGATGTGTCATGTCTGCTTACCCCTCTCTCCCCTCCCCCTCTCCTTACACCCCCAAAAAAAAGGGAACTTTGAAAAAGAAAAAAGCGGGAAAAAAATTTGCAGGCCACCCTTCTTTTGGTATCCACCCCTTCAAAAACCACACCACCCACCCAATGCATCGGGTTTGGGAAGAAAGAGGTTTGATGCCCTTATAGCCCGGAGTACCCCCCATAACCAGGGAGTGCCCCTAAAGGCAGGTTAAAAGCCCCTCTGTACCAGGGAGAGCCAAATTTTTTGGGAGGGAGATCCCCCCCTTTGTTACCAGGGAATGCCCCCCTTTTTTCCCGCTAGTGCCCCCCCTTGTTTGCCAGGTAGGCCCCCCCCTTTTTGGCCAGGTAGACCCCCCCTTTCTTTCCCGGTTGCCCCCCTGTTGCCAGGGAGATGCCCCCCCTTTTGTGCCCGGTAGTGCCCCCTCTGTAGCCAGGTAGTGCCCCCCTGTTACCAAAGTGCCCCCATTGTTAGCCAGGAGGCCCCCATTTAGCCAGGGGTGCCCCATGCCCCCCTTTTTAGCCAGGTAGTGCCCCCCATTGTTGCCAGGTTGGGCCCCCATTTTTAGCCAGGGTTTCCCCCTTGTAGCCAGTATACCCCCTTTTGTACCCAGGTAGTGCCCCCATTAGTAGCCAGTAGGTCCATTGTTCCAGGTAGTGCCCCCATTGTAGCCCGGTGTCCCCCCATTGTAGCCAGGTAGTTGCCCCCATTTTTAGCAGTATGCCCCATTTTTAGCCAGGTAGTGCCCCCATTGTACCAGGGAGGACCCCCTTGTTAGCCAGGTGTCCCCCTCGTTTCCAGGTATTGCCCCCATTGTAGCCAGGTAGACCCCCCATTGTAGCCGGTAACCCCCCATTGTAGCCAGACAATGCCCCCCCAAAAAATAATAAAAAAAAAAATAATAAAATCCACTTCCCCGACCAGGCTCCTCAGAGCGGCCCCCCTCCTGGACATCTTCAGCAGTGTACAGGGGGAGTGATGCACCGCGCGTCACTTCCTCTGTGACGCTGACATGTGTGTACGGACACAGGGCGCCGGACATCAGGGGGAGGAGGGAGCGCTCCCCCCTGCCTCCTCCCTGCTCAGGAGCCCCCGGGCGGGGGAGGGACCCTGCGCCGCTTCCCCCCCGTGGGGAAAGGGACCGGGCCCCGGAGTAGGCACCACCCTTCCCCGGGCGCCGCGGCCTTTTAAAAGGCCCCCCCGCCGCCTCTGGGGGGAAAAAATGCCAAACCCCCGGGGGGGGGGGGGGGGGGGAAAATAGGGCCCCCCCCCCCAAAAAGGGAGATTTGGGATTATGCCTTTCACGTGCAGGGGAGGTGTTTGAGATGAACTTTTAAAACCCAAAATAATAAAACAATGCAAAATTTTGCCCCGCAACACTACATTTTTTTACTCAGGAAGAATGAATTTTTTTAGGCAGTTTTCACATTGTGTTAAAGGTTCTTTCAGAGACGTTCTGTACAAACCTTTGCACAGAAGGCCGGTCTTAAAGGGGCTTTTATTCTTTAAAAAAGATTATTTGGTTGGGAAAGATTAAAAATATAACTATCCATGCAGTTCATGTGGGTAAATAATTTGGGGAAAATTTTGGTTTTTGTTTTTTCTACGATTTTTATTTTTTTAATTTAGCATCTTAAAATTAAAATTCACCGGAGGTCCCTTTTTAACCCCCTTTTTAATACATAATACCGCAAAGGGGGCATATATCACGTACTTTACTACCAAACCAAGACTGATTTTATCAATGATACCACTATACAAAGATCAAATATTACCGCAACATAATGACCACCTATCACCACCACATAGTGGCTAAATAATACTGCCATACTGTTCCCAAAAATAAAACCTTTAACTATACCGATGTTACTGCCTACAGTGACCATGTGGAGGTGGATACCAGTGTGCACAGGCTCTGGAGACATATAAGTGATTACAGTGCAGTTATATTTAGGGACAGGTGACATCTTTTCTGATGGGAGTTGTTCTCTTTCCCTTTCTCCATCTGCTCCAGACTGCCATGACGACTTCTCCTGGCCATGTCTTGCCCCAGCATAATTAACCACATAAACATCTTAGACTCCTGACTTTTCCAGCACCTATCTAGCTGTTCCTATCTCTTTACAAACCCATGTGGTGTTGGGGGGGGAAGAGGTTTGGTGGTAGGGGGTATCGGGGAGGTTGTATTTTGCTTTTGGACTAGCTGTGAGACGTTTTTTTTTTATCCTATAAAGGGACCAAGGGTACCCATACCCAAACACCATGGGTATGGGTTTGGGGGCAGGGGAACCGTCAAAAAGGTCGATCTCATATATATCTATCTGCTTTAAAACATAAAATCAATGTTAAAGTGGGGCAACAAAAGTGAATCAAAAGTGAAAAATGGGCCTTTGTGCCCAAAGTATAAAAAATTTTGTGTGGCAAAACCTTTTTTACAGCCGGGTTTAACTCCCTTTGGGGATGGGGGATTTTTACTAAAACTTCTTTGGTTTAGTCACTTCCTCTTCCACATCCATGACAAAATCACAGAGTGGTAGATGTTAAAGACCTTGCGTCCCCCACCCTTCTGTTTGGGGAAACCCCCCAATCCCAGTAGAGTTTATGTCTAAGACAAGCTTTTACAAGTCCAGCAACTATAAAATTTTTTTAGCAAGGGGAGTGGGTTGTTGGGGGGTTGTTTGGGGTTGTTATCATTTGGAATACTGCATTTGGCCCCGTTTCCGAGGGTGGGGTTTCTGTGCTTCAGTATGTCACAGTACATATTGGCATTCATGGTTTCTTTAATGAAATGTAGCTCCCCACAGCCAGCAGTACTCATGCAGCCTGAAACCTTGATACTCCCAACCACATGCTTGACTTTAAGCAAGACACACTGGTCTTTTTTACTCCTCACCTGGGGCTGCTAGCACCTTGACACCATCGAAGCAAATTTTAGTTTTTTCTTATATCATCAGACCACGGACAAGGTTTCCCGTTTTCCATGCCCTTAAAGGGCCCCGTCTTCGCAAATTTTTTTTCAGGGTTTCTTGTGCATCAACTTTACAAAGGGTCCTTCTAGGGTGCACCATGCAGACCAATTGAACGTATGTGGATATGGGTCTGAGCACTGACAGGCTGACTCTTCACCCCTTTAACCTCTGCAGCAATGCTGGCAAGACTTATATTTCTATTTTGAAAATAAAATCTCTTGATATTACACTGAGCACGTGCACTCAACTTCTTTGGTCAACCATAGCGAGGCCTGTTCTGAGTGGAACCTGTCTTCTTAAGCTGCTGTACGGTCTTGGACATTGAGCCATGAGGGGCCATGTTGAATTTCCAGTGACCAGTATGAGAGAGTGTGAAAGTGATAACACCAAACATAACACACCTGCTTCCCATTTACACCTGAGAACTTGTAACACTAATGAGTCACATGACACTAAAAAGCGAAAATAGCCAAATGGGCACAATTTGTTCATTTTCACTTAGGGTTGTACTCACTTTTGTTGTCAGCGGTTTAGACATTGATGGCTGTGTATTGAGTTATTTTGTGGACACACCAAATTGACTCTGTTATACAAGCTGTACACTGACTACTTTACATTGTTTTAAAGTGTCATATCTTCAGTGTTGTCCCATGAAAAGATATAAAAATGTGAGGGTTGTACTCACTTTTGTGGGATACGGTACCTATCTACTGAAGAGCTCTATATACCTAGCTACCTACCTACTACGAGGGCCTATATACCTACTTGCTTTAAACACCTGCTTAATCAGTGGCCTATATATCTAAGTATCTACAGAGAGTGCCTAATAACTGGAGGAACTCTGTGGGCGACATGTATGATTAATGGCGCTTAGACACCTATTTTAAAGCGCATCATAATAGTGTAGATTGCGCCAGAATTTATGAACCCGGTCTACTGCTGGTCATAAATCATACACATTCTAGCGCAGAAGCGACAGTTGTGGCTCAGGTAAACCACTTTTAAAGAATTGTGAAGCAGGCTCATAGTCGGGGACAGGCAGGAAGGTCAAGACAGGCGGCAATGGTTCGTGATCGAGGGATGGAGGCAAAAGGGTACGATACACAGTAAAGGCAATAAGACACAACGGAACGCTTCCTCGCAAGGCACAGGGCACTATCAATTCAGCAAGGGTAGTGAGAAGGGGCAGGACTTAAATAGGATCAGCGTCTGATGAAAACCAATCATCGGCGCGCTGTCCCTTTAAGCTTGACTGCAGTACCAGCAACAGGAGCGTGTGCCCGGCTGGGAACACGAGCGCTGCAAGGTAAGTGGCGACCAGAGCTGCGAGTGTGCCCGCAGCCCGAGGACTGGGTTGCTGCGTTGCCCGCAGCAGGAGGTGCTACAGGGGTGCGGATGTGCCCGCGACCCGACATGGACAGCCGTAAAGCCCTGTTCACACGGCGGGTTTGGCCGCGGGTTCAGCCGCGGCTGTAGCCGCGGTTACCACGGCCAAACCTCGTCCTAACCTCGCCGCAAACTCGCGTCTCCCGACGCGGGTTTGCGACGCGGGCGCTGGGCGTGGTCTCGGCGCGGGTGGGGCGTGGCTTGGGGAGCGGCTTGCGGAGAGGGTTTGCCCCCATGCAAATTAATCGGCAGGGGGCAAACCACGCCGCGAGCCGCGGGCCAGCCGCGCACCACCTGCGGCCGTCGGGCTGAGAACTCCCTGTCAAGAATTAACAGGAGAGTTCTCACACACGCGCAGCGTGTGAATATTAACGTGGTTTCCAATAGGAAACCATGTTAATAAACTAGGCGCGATTTGGCCGTGGTTTTGGCCGCGGAAGCCGCGTCGGAACCCGCGGCCATAACCGTGGCCAAATCCGTCGTGTGAACAGGGCCTAACAGTGATATGTGGTGATGATGTGCGGTGTTATTTGGTTCTTGTATTTTGTTGTTATTGGCATTATTGGTCTTGGTATATTGATTTGATGAGTAACAGTATGGTGGTATTCGTTATTATATGGTGGTGATATGCGGTGGTGTTATTTGGTCTTTGTATATTGTTGTTATTGGTAATATTGGTCTTGGTATGTTGGTTTGGTCAGTAACATTATAGTGGTGTTAGTTGCTACATATTGGTGACATGTGGTGATCATGTTGCCCTTGTATATGCACTGAATGGCAAAATAAAGATAACATGTCAATTAAACAGTATGGTGTAAACTCCAACAAAAACTTAATCCAAAAACATAGGTGCAATTGTATTTTTACCTTGCTTGCCCTTTTTGTTGAGGGGAGGAGGAGTAGCCCTGCCTGGGTACAACAACCCTCATTGCTAAGGCTGTGGTGCTCAGATACAGGGTTAGCGGTGACGTAGGTTAGCCGCATTGAAACAGATCTAATCTACATCCAAATCAGAGGTGAATACCTCCTCTGTAAAGTAAAAGTCATCAGCAGAATTCCAAGGTGTTGTCTCGGATTTCTGCCGAGGGTTACACATTGGATTTTTCTGACAGGAAAAGTCTGATGCGTAAGCATATCCTTAGTCCATGTTTTAGATATAGAAAGTAGGATTCTCCTCCTTGGTAATGCCATATTTAACATTTGTACTGCCTATTAATAAAAAATACTTTAGATTAGTTTAAAAAAAATAATTATAACTTGTGCTTGATTTAGTAGAATGAAAGGGCAAGCAACTATAAAGTATAAGAAAGTATCTCATGCAGCTTATGCTCACTGGGTTATATAATGATAAAAACTTAGATTTATGGGGCCTATGTGAGATGTACAAGAAAAATGTATATTAGGCAGCACTTCAAAAAATCAAGAGAATTTTATTCACCCAACGACAGCCAATTAATAAGATTGACACTAGTTTGTGCTGTCCTCAGCCAGGGGAGCATAATCTATGTGATAGGTTCTCTTTAAAGAGAACCTGTCACATAGATTATGCCCCCCTTGCTGAGGGCAGAACAAGCTAGTGTCAGACCTGCTGTTTCCAGTGCTGTGTATCTTATTCTGTAAGATGCTGTACTTTTCGTGTATTTAATGCTCAAATCTGCAGTTTTCAGCCATAAGAGCCATTCATTGTCCTTCAAAGATTCAGTTTTTTTTCAAACCCGGCCAATCAGAGGCTAGCCCCGCCCACCTCAACTGACAAACCTATTACTTTGAATAGGTAGAAACATGTGAATAACTGTCAGTGGGTGGGGCTAGACTTTGGTGGGTGGAGCTAACAGCTACTCATGAATAATATTTGAGAGGTAAATGCTCTAAAACTGCTACATCTTACAGAATAAGGGGCACAGCGCTGGACACAGCATGTCTGACACTAGCTTGTGCTGTCCTCCTCAAGGGGGGCATAACCTATGTGACAGGTTCCCTTTAAGTGCGCATGTGCGGTAGTCAACAGGCCAGCTAGTTCTGCTATAGTGTAAGCAGTAGTAACAGAACATCATCACTTATTGTCATACACATAGTAATAAAAATAAAAGTATAGAACACAAAACACATATCACATTATAGTAATAAAGTTTATATCTACACTAAAGCCCATAGTAAACCTAATTCATAATAATTAAAAAAAGAACTGGATAAACCTTTTAATGGGAACCTGTCACATAGGTGATGCCGACCTTGCTGAGGTTAGCAAAAGCTAGTGACTAAGTTGGGTGCGAAAAGCCTGTGGAGAGTGTGTGGGTGACTAGCTCTGGACACTGGTGCACTTGCACTTTATTTTGACACATATTTATGTATTGACTATGTATTTATTTGATGTTGAGTCTATTATATACATATGTTTATATACATGATATTTCATTTATGCACTTACACTTGTAAATCCATCATGTCATATGCGCTGTATATTTATGAATTGCCTTATTAATTAATCAGGGTCACATTCGCTATATGTATATTTATATTTTTGTGTCGGGCCCTGTTTGTATTTTTTTTTTGCATTACATTTGTGAATGAGCATTTTTTTGGTTGGGTGACATAATTGATACAATGTCTACTTGAATGGATTTTTTTGATATTTCAGATACTACGTAACTATGTATTACAGGTGGACAACTGTGCTTCATGGTTATTCATGGTATTTTGTCACCTCCTTCTCATTTCATTAAGAATTTACCAATTGGGCAATTCTTGAGGGCCAGAAAGATCTCTTCCAATAAACGATAGTATGATCACCAGGATATGGGCTTAAAGGGGTCTCACTACAAAGATTAGCTTTCAACATGTAGGGAACACCAAATGAAGACATTTTCCAAATATATTGCGTTGTTCTTTTTTTTTTGTTGAGGAGCTACAAGTGATTTTATCACCTTCTGAGGGCTTTCTAGTTTCACAAGTGATCGACCTGTGTACTCCTTATCCCCTGCTGTTTCTTCTATCTGATAGCAGGGAGTGACACAGGTCGTGGCAGCACAGAAATTTGGACAGTGAGAGATTGTTTGTTATCTGATCTTTCAGACAAAAGACAGTAATTATTAAGGCATGTTCACACGATGGGTTTGGCCGTGGGTTCAGCCGCGGCTTTCGCTGTGGTCCCCGCGGCCAAACCTCGTCCTAACCTCGCTGCAAACTCGCGTCTCCCGACGCAGTTTGCTGCGCGGGCGCTGGGCGTGGTCACGGCACAAGTGGGGCGTGGTTTGGGGTGCGGCTTACGGCGAGGGTTTTCCCCCATGCAAATTAGTAGGCATGGGGCAAACCGCGCCACCAGCCGTGGCCTAGCCGCGCACCAGCCGCGGTGATGCCCACGGCGACACGTGCGGCAACACCGCGTGGCCGCCGCGCTGAGAACTCCCTGTCAGAATTGACAGGAGAGTTCGTCAAAGACGCGCTCGGCAAAGGCCGCAGCCCAAAACCGCGGCCAAACCCGCGGCGTGGGGGAATATTAACGCGGTTTCCCATAGGAAACCATGTTAATAAACTGGGCGCGATTTGAAACCTACTAATGGATCTAGGGGCCACAAATGCGGCTACTCATCATGTAGCATATGTGTGGCCAATTCTAATAGTGTAAAGCGAGAGATTTTTCCTTTGTCTTACAATTGGTGTTATATAAACTGAACACACTTCACTTTGTTTTAATAAAAATATGAGTTATGTTCCAAACCTCTAAGTTTGTTCAAAATTGTGTTAAATAGGTGTTTGATTTTGTAATTTTTTTGTCTGTGGCTTTGGGATCATAAGTATTCTTGATTACAGTTACAGGAAGTTTTTCCCAATTCAATCTATTGTACATGACCTATGGAAGCGAGGGATAAAGGTGAATCCTAATGGGAACTTAAAGAGCCACAACCATCAAAACTTTTCTTTTC
The DNA here is from genome assembly GCA_025379985.1 of Phyllomedusa bahiana. Lineage (NCBI taxonomy): Eukaryota > Metazoa > Chordata > Amphibia > Anura > Hylidae > Phyllomedusa > Phyllomedusa bahiana. The sequence continues at coordinate 8,692 of JAODAL010040644.1, forward strand.
ACATATTGACAAGCAAAATACAACCATAACATGGATTTTCTGTTTTAATTGGATGATTCAAAGGTTATATTTGGAACCTGTATCGCAGAGGTGTAACCGACCCATTTAATGTTGCACTGTCTGTCGTTTTAATGGGAAAAGTAGTGAAGCCTGCTGTGCTATTTTTTCCATACCTTTTGTTGGAATCTGCAATGGAGTTAGAATAGAGAATATATATTGAGAAAACTGTTTTTTTTGGTTCCTTTATTTTACAGTGGGGAAAAAAAGTATTTAGTCAGCCACCAATTGTGCAATGTCTCCCACTTAAAAAGTTGAGAGGCCTGTAACTGACATCATAGGTAGAACTCAACTATAAGAGACAAAATGAGAAAACAAATCCCGAAAATCCCATTGTCTGATTTGGAAAGTATATATATGCAAATTATGGTGGAAAATAAGTATTTGGTCAATAACAAAAGTTCATCTCAATACTTTGTTCTATATCCTTTGTTGACAATGACAGAGGTTAAACGTTTTCTGTAAGTCTTCACAAAGTTGGCACACACTGTTGCTGGTATGTTGACCCATTCCTCCATGCATATCTCCTCTAGAGCAGTGATGTTTTGGGGCTGTCGCTGGGCAACACGGACTTTCAACTCCATTCAAAGGTTTTCTATGTGGTTGTAATCTGGAGACTGGATAGGCCACTCCAGGACCTTGAAATGCTTCTTACGAAGCCACTCCTTCATTGCCCTGGTGGTGTGCTTGGAATCATTGTCATGCTAAAAGATCCAGCCACGTTTCATCTTCAATGTCCTTGCTGATGGAAGCAGGTTTACACACAACGTCTCACAATACATGGTCCCATTCATTCTTTCACATACACAGATCAGTTGCCCTGGTCCCTTTACAGAGAAACAGCCCCAAAGCATAAGGTTGCCACCCCCATGCTTCACAGTAGGTATGGTGTCCTTTGGATGCAACTCAGTATTTTCTCTCCTCCAAACACGACGAGTTGTGTTTCTACCAAACAGTTCTACTTTGGTTTCATCTGACTATATGACATTCTCCCAATACTCTTCTGGATCATCCAAATGTTCTCTAGCAAACTTCAGATGGGCCCAGACATGTACTGGCTTAAGCAGGGGGTCACGTATGGCACTGCAGAATCTGAGTCCCTGGCAGCGTAGTGTGTTACTCATGGTAGCCTTTGTTACATTGGTCCCAGCTCTCTGCAGGTCATTCACTAGGTCCCCCCGTGTGTTTCTGGGATTTTTGCTCACCGTTCTTGTGATCATTTTGACCCCACGGGGTGAGATTTTGCATGGAACCCCAGATCGAGGGAGATTATCAGTGGTCTTGTATGTCTTCCATTTTCTAATTATTGCTCCCAAAGTTGGTTTATTCACAGCATGCTGCTTGCCTATTGCAGATTCAGTCTTGTCAGCCTGGTGCAGGGCTACAATTTTGTTTTCTGGTGTCCTTCGACAGCTCTTTGGTCTTTACCATAGTGGAGTTTGGAGTGTGACTGTTTGAAGTTCTGGACAGGTGTCTTTTATAATGATAACAAGTTCAAACAGGAGCCATTACTACAGGTAATGAGTGGAGGACAGAGGAGCCTCTGAAGAAGAAGTTACAGGTCTGTGAGAGCCAGACATCTTGCTTGTGTGTAGGGGACCAAATACTTATTTTCCACCATAATTTGCAAATAAATTATATCCAAATTAGACATTGTGATTTTCTGGATTTGTTTTCTCATTTTGTCTCTCATAGTTGAGCTCGAGCTATGATGTCAATTACAGGAGCCTCTCTCATCTTTTTAAGTGGGAGAACTTGCACAACTGGTGGCTGACTAAATATTTTTTTCCCCACTGTATATAGCTTTCTGAACTGATTTGTTAATTTTGTTTATTGGTATTAATAGTGAATACACATTATGACTTTTGTTAACCTTTGTGGTTTTTTTTTTTGTTTTTTTGCTTTTATTATGTTCCTGATATGGATTAAATTTTGATTTATTAACAGTTATACTGATAAATGATATATCATATTTTGGTGGGTTTTTTTTACTTTCTTTTTTACTTTTTTCACTTGTTATTGGCACAAACATTATTTTCTATGTGCTCACTTTTTATTTTTTGCATTGCATTCACTTTTGATATCATCAGACTCTCTCACTATATGCACATATAATATGTCTCGCTCCTCTATACTCTATTGACTGTGCTCAGAACTAGTCTTTTCACTTGTTTACTTGTAGGTGTAATTTGCCTACATTGTTGCTGTACACATGCCACGTTATGATCAATTATTCATGGTTGCCAGTGGTAGATGTTTCGGCCCCTGAATGCTTTAATACACACGCAGACACGTCTTTGTGTATGATGTACCTGGCAGGTGACATGTCTATTTCCCTAAGCACATGGCCCGCTGTCCAAAACTATACTACACCACACCACATATTAGAATTCGCCATACTGATTACTCTCAGATTGAAGTAATTTTACATAATTCATTTGATTTTTGTTTTGACTTTTTTCATTTACTATTCAAGAAAATATATAGGAATAGTCTATGTGAAAGGTGATCACTGAAAAGAAAATGTAGACTAAAACATAACTTTTAATTTGTTCATGCAATAAAAAGATACTTCCAAAATATGATTAAATCTGCCAAATATGTCAACATTTAGCACCAACAGGACACAAAGAATAGAAACAACATATTAATGTAACTACCGTGTTTCCCCGATAGTAAGACACCTCCGATAGTAAGACGTAGCGGTGTCTTAGGGAGGTCGCCTAATGTAAGACGTACCCCCAAAGTAAGACGTAGCGCGGCCTGATGACGTCATTGCCTGTGCCGGGATGAGCAGCTGGCGGAGAGGCCGGAGCAGCGAGGAGGCGGCGCGGCGCGGGAGACGGAGCAGCGGGGAGCCAGGTAAGTGTTTTCTGCCTACAGCTGGCCCTATACCTGTCTACAGCTGGCCCTATACCTGCCTACAGCTGGCCCTATACCTGCCTACAGCCGACCCTATACCTGCCTACAGCTGGCCCTATACCTGTCTACAGCTGGCCCTATACCTGCCTACAGCTGGCCCTATACCTGCCAAAAGCCGACCATATACCTGACTACAGCTGGCCCTATACCTGCCTACAGCTGGCCCTATACCTGTCTACAGCTGGCCATATACCTGCCTACAGCTGGCCCTATACCTGCCTACAGCTGGCCCTATACCTGCCTACAGCTGGCCCTATACCTGTCTACAGCTGGCCCTATACCTGCCTACAGCTGGCCCTATACCTGCCAACAGCAGACCCTATACCTGTCTACAGCTGGCCCTATACCTGCCCTATATAAGACATACCCCGAAAGCAAGACATAGTGGGACTTTTGGGGGTAAAAAGAATGTAAGACGCTGTCTTACTATCGGGGAAACACGGTAGTCACGTGACCCAAAATCTCAATCAGATGTGATGAAGAGGGGGTCCAAATCAATGAGTATACGAAGCTGAGTGTCTAAGGTAACTTTCATTAGGTATATAGAAACACATCCAAGCAAAAAGAGGGGGACAAAAAATACCCTAATATATTCTGCCTGACAGGTGGGGCACTACCCCGAATAGGGCGACCCCACCCTATGGAGGCTGGCCCTGTTATTCCCTAAAGAGGTCAAAAAATTAGATACACATACCCAGCAATAATAATTAAGTCCACTTGGAAATAAGGAAAAATAATGCCCAGAGAAAATATTGCTGACTTGTCACCATAAGAAAAAAGTTTAGGCGGCCATCCTGGTGCGTTTCCTCATGTACAAAATCACGGTTGCTCAGGGGAGCTATAATATGAAAACCTAAGGGCAAAAAGTTATATATTCAACAATGCATATCAGCAAATACCTGAAAACGATGATGTAGGGATGAGATAGACACTCCAAAGGCTGTAACCAGTGGCATCAAGAAATTGATATTTATAGCCAGAAGAAGATGGTGCTGAGCTTCTATATATAGTACATCGCAAGTTATATTTTTAGAGTATCTTTTTATTGCATGAACAAATTAAAAGTTATGTTTTAATCTACATTTTCTTTTCATTGACTTTTTCCATTTAATTACTTTGTAGATCTGTCTACTTATTACATGATAAGTTATATTATGCTGATTTTCTAGTTATTAAAACTAATACATTCAACAACACATGATTATTTATAGATTCTTCTTTTATTATCAGTCACAATTTACAAGGCGACATTTCATAAAGCGACTTATCCGAGCGCTTTCGGCCCAATATGACCTTTCTCAAAAGTGTTGCAAATGGACATTAAAAAACTTTTTCATTCCTCCACAAATACACCCATAAAGGCATGCTTCTTACTATAAATTATTGGACTTCTTGGGCCTGTTGGATTTGGGGGCCAGAAGCGGTGCATCCCCATTGAAAGGTAGTGTTGCTGTCTAATTCCATGTATTTGTATGAAGAAACATTTGAGTCTGGCCATAGCTTGGCACAAGCAGGAGAGACACCGCCTCTCATAGTCCATTTGCCACACTTCTGAGAAAGTTCATATTGGACCGAAAGCGCTTGAATAACTCTCTTTATGAAGTGTCGCCTTGTAAATTGTGACTTTGATAATAAAAGAAGTATCTATCATTAATTATGTGTGGTTGATTATATTAGATTGAATTACGTTCGATTGAAATTATCCTATCAATTCGCACTGGAACAGAAATTAGTGTGAGCAACATAATTTATGGAGATTTTCTGTTTATGTCTGGGTTTTCCCCCTAATTTAACATGTTTTAATGTGTACATGCATCTTTTTTAGAAAAATGTGTTATTATTATGTTATTATATACATTTTTATGCATTTGCATACATAATTTTTTTCATTGTACTGTATAATGAAATAATAAAGAAACATTTATATAGGATTATGGTCCTTTAATGTTTGGCCTTTACTATCCTGCCTTATCTAGATCTTTAGAAATACAAAATGCTCAGCTGACCTGTCCCAGTCTATACAGCTAAGCTGACAATTTCTGGAAATATCAGTTTATTACATCTGTTTCAATAACCAGTGTTGAAACTGGGATTTTTTTTCAATTTTTAATTTTATATTGATAGTCACAAAAAGTAACTTGTTTATAATAAAAACCTGCCTTACATGATACATACATGTATCTGTTAACCATTGTCTATAATGTTTAACCTCACACTCCCTCGGTCCTAAACCTTGCACTCGGTGTGTTTTTTTTTGTTGGTCTAGTAGTAGTTGAGATCCTCCCTCCCCATCCTAGTTGCAGAGATCTTGGAAGACAATGTCTTCAAGATGTGAGAGCAGGTCTTCAACTCCTTCATCATTGCATTATTAAATCCATAGAGGCATAAAGGTTTTGTTCCATCATTAAATATAACATTTCTCTCTTAGATCAGACAAAACAACTTTTCAATTGAAATCACTATAGAACAAAAAGTTGTCTAGATTTGTTACCTACTTGTCATGGTGCCCCGATATTCTTTTTATTTTCTTTTAGAACATCCGTATAATGTTAGCGGTGGCGGTGTACTACTAGGTCAGCCGATAAGACTGTGTGAGGGGAGATATCTGGAAATTAAGGCCAATAAGACTGATAAGGCTCTCCATAACCTCTCTCCTCCATGCATCTCTTAATCTACAGATACCTCCCCTCATGTAATCTCCTCTTCTCACAGGACCTTTTTCTCTTCCTTCCTCTTGTCAGCTCCTCACACAATCATCTCCAAGATTTCTCTCGTGCTTTCCCCATACTCTGGAACTCACTGCCACAACACATCAGACTCTCCTCCACCAGCTCCAAAAGCAACCTGAAAACCCATCTCTTCAGGATTGCCTAAAACCTACAATAGCCCTGCGCCATTGTGCTACTGTGCTCCTCACCTTCTGTCTCTTTCCTCCTCCATTGTAGATTGTAAGCCATCGCGGACAGGGCCCTCTCCCCCTCTGTGCCAGTTGTAAGTCATTCATCGTTATCATTGTACTTGTTTGACATATGTTACGTATGTAATCCCCCTTTGAATGTACAGTGCCCTGGAATCAGTGGCATTTTAAAATAAAAAATAATTAGTGTACTAGAAGCAGATTCTTCTTACCAGCACTGGACACATAAGGTGGACTTCTGTAGAGGGCACCATAGCAAGTATGTAACAGCAATATCTAGACACAAGAGTGTTCTTTTAAGAAAATTCCACTTAATTATTATACTTTGTCTATTTTTGTCTATTTTAACAGAGCAAATTAACATTGAATCATATACAAAGATAGATTGTTTGGTTTTCAGCACTTTTAATTATAAATTACACAAGTCTGTTTCCTTACAAATGTGTTTTATTGCATTAATATATTTACATGCTGCGACACATCACAACATAAGTCTATCAAATTCTTTTTTTATTTAACGGTGGATGCTGTACAGTAAATACCATTATGTAATATATCATCAGTAACACAGATTAGGGTGACATCTCTTACAGTTTCATTTTTTATGCATATTTCTTCTAGAGAGTTACTAAAAGTCAGAAGGCAGTGTTTCATTGGTCCTATCTACCACTCACATGCAGAAATCTAGGCCATCAAACGGGAACTACTGGCAGATTTGATGCAAATAATGATACTGTGATGATGGGGTAGACTCTTACTGCATAAGTTATTCGGTAGAAAAATAACATATAATTACTTTGTTCTGAAACAGTTCTATAAATTAGAGACACAAACGGTGATGTGCAATTAATGCATGCATTCAGAGGACAACTTAGATAATGTTCGTTCAAGGACCATATTCTACTCATTTACCAAGACCATCCAACAGAAAAACTGTCCATGTTACCCAAGGTAACCAATCATGGGTTCAGCATTTATTGGTTAAACTGTCCTGTAATTGAAAGCTATGGGGAACATGGCCATTTTTTGACTTTGATAAATGAGGTCCAACTTCACATGTGGTTTAGATACAAAATGGAGGCAACCACTGTGAGGTTATTGAAACAGTTCACAAAAATGAGGGACAAAAGAAGTCTTGAAGCAATAGCTTCGAAGTATGTAACCCCTAGGTCCTAAAGCTCCATAAATGTCCCCTTCTCAATGGCACCCTAGACTACCACCTACCTTGCTTAGCCTTCTTCCCACCCATGACAAGTAGTGAAAATGTATTTATGTCCCATTACTATATAACACCAACACAGTTTACAGTAGAGGACCGACAGAATATTATCCTATGAATTTTTTTTTGTAAATCTGCAGTAGGGCTCATTATCTAGATTCCATGTTATACACATACACAGGGTACTATATGACTGAAAGCCAATTAAGCTATCAATACAACTTTAGATGGATCATCCAGAAGACAACCCAGGGCATGTGTATAAAGGGAATTAGTAGGCCATGTTGTAAGAGTGTTATATGGACAACCATTCATCTGGCCACCATCTAATATTATATGTCTCTGGAAGGAAAATTAGCCTTTGGTTCTGTTGGTACAATCAGCTGTTTGCCTAGAGTAAAAAAAGTTGCTCTGCTGTAGTCTGAAATCTTCATTCCTTAATTTCTTCAGACCGTTTCCATTTGTAGCCTGTGATTAGGACCTGTGACCCTCAACAATCATTAAAATGTTTGGCAGTGCTCTGAAATTTGCTGCACCCCATGCAGCTACACCCCTGGTGTTGTCTCTTTGTTCCTACAGCTTCACATGTTTTTTTTCCACTGGCTGCATGGTTGGCTATGGATTATAATGGACACTATTTATAATTCAATGGTGGTGCCTCTATCTCTTACAGCTTTGCTTGCTTAAGTAGTTTCTAGTAATTGTGTTTAGTTAACAGGAGCTACATCTGGTTTAGTCACTGGCAGAATAAGGCTCTGTTCACATCTGTGTTGCAGGCTTACCTGTTGCAGATTCTGTTGTATTTGAAGAGAAGAACAGCACAGCATGCAGTGCTACTTTTCTCATCAAAATTACAGACACCATGACAGAACCTTCAGAGCCCACAATCAGTCAATTAAATGGATGAATCTACCACTCTGCACATTTACAATGCATGAGTGAACAAAGCCGTATAGTTATTTTCATATACTGGTTTCCAGAAAACAAACAAACTTGTTCTTTTCACCGCCTCTGGCCTCTGCACAATTAGGCCATGTCCCCACTGCACCGGTTTGCGGCTGGTTTTTCAGATGGTTTGCAGTTTTGTGGAAAACCGCAGGTGGCCCGAAAAACATTGTTGATGTTCATTCTTCCGTCTGGTTTTCGGATGGTTTATGAACATCTCAATGTGAAGGGGGAGGGCTAATTGCGAAGAAAAGCCGCCCCCGCGGCCGTGTGTACGGCACAAAAACCGACTGGTATTTGTCCTGTGCCGTGGGGATGCGCCCTTACAATCGGGAGTGGGTTATACCTGGAGCACGGAGACTCCCAGTGCATCGATGGGTGATGAGTAGCTTTCATGTTCCCGCTCCATATAATAAAACATGTTAATTTATTTAGTCCATTTATAAATGTGCATTTACATGATCCAAGAAAATAATAATTATAAAGCTAATTTTATTATTTTCTTGGATTATATAAATGCCCATTTTTAAATGGACTAAATAAATTAACATTTTATTATATGGAGCTGGAGCAAATTTCCATTTCTTCAGAAAGCCTTATACGTATACTATTTTATAATATGGAGGAAATAATACAGTAATGTTTCCCTTGATTTCAGTATTTGCTTTATAGTTAGCACATATAAGTAAAATCTTTGAATTGATTTGATGCTATTTTTTGTTATATTTGTACACAGTCAACAAGTTGCTGTTAACTGACTATGTTTTGTTTTACGGTTCTGTGTTAAAACAAGTGACATATTAGCAGACTTTCTGAATTATTGTGAATTATAGTGCTGAGTCAAAGAGATTTCACAATTTTATAACCATTATTTAAATACTATTAAGTGGAATCCATTACATTGAAATTGAAGTCCAGTCTAGAGGCAACATGGTGTAGAGCCAGAGAAGCTAAACAAACTGATTTATAGTTTAACAAAAAACTTTCAGTGTAATTTGTCATTTATGCATTTGAATTTATGATGACCCAGTAAGTGGTCCAAATCAGCTATCTCAGTATGCACACTCATATGCTGTCAATCACTGAGTAGGACCACCCACTGGACTCCAAATTTAGAATTAGATGTAAATGAATAAACATCACATTATACAGGAAGTTTTGTAACAAAACCAAAAAATCCGTCCTTCAGAATCATACCAGTCTGCCTACAGATTAGACTGTACTTTTAATGCTACAGGTTCACTTTAAAAGGGTAAAAGTTAAAGCTAGGATGGACCATCAATGTATGGTTGATAAGGCTTTGACTCTTGAGCCACCATTATCAGTAGAACAAAAGATCCATTTTGCTTAAGGATAGGATATCAACAATTTTTCTGAAATTGCAAATACTGATATATGATAACTCCTTATATAAAACTAATTTCTACATGCGTGAAAGTTTTTTTGTGGACTTTATGAGAGTCAGGACTAACCATTATATTTCCTAAGTGCTACATGGTTAAATGTATTTTTCTAGTCCACACCAGTGATTTATTAGGTATAATAAGTGCTTTTAATAATAAGGAAGCATGTGTGCGTGTAAGTAAGAAAAGATGGATGGTGTGTGTTGAGAAACAATTCTAATTCTATAAACATACAACTAGATTTAAAGCAACACTTTGTGCAAAACTGAAATATTGGGCGACATGTATGATTAATGGCGCTTAGACGCCATTTTGTAAGTGCATATTAAAAGTGTAGAATGCGCACGATTTAAGAACCCACTCTACTGCGGGTCATAAATCAGGCGCATTCTAGCGCATAAACGTCAATTGTGGCTCAGGTATATCATTTTGAAAGTGGTTTACCTGTTCCAGCAGTAATACGCCTAGAGATACCGTACTGAAGCTATAAATCTATAGCTTTGTACGGTTCTAGTGCGCCCTGCCTCCAGCACACCCCCGAAATCAGGCGCATTACAAAGTGCCGCGGGCGTTCTGTAATGCGCCTGATACTGGCGTACGGGTGATGTAGAAATATAGCAAATGGGGCTGCGCCAGTTTTCGGGCTGAAAAGACGCCAGACTTCTGCCGCAGCCCCGTTCATACATGTCACCCATTGTGTTATGTCTAGTGCGGGCCCTGACAGGGCGGTTCATGATAAAGGAATTCAAAGAACACCGAAGATAAGTCATGCATAGTCCTTCAGGCCCGCACTAGGTAGATCACAAAGTTTTGCCTTGAATGTCCCCTTTGATATAGGGCAATAAGTGAGATATACTGTATGACCACTTACATTATAATTTGTAAGAACTGTGCCGAACAATAAGTAAGTTGTCCCCTGAGGTACACAAATTCATATTTAGGTAGGACCATTTGATTTCTACTAAACCTAAGGCTATAATCACTAACTATATATTTACAATAAGCCAAACTAGTATGGTAACATTACATTTAAAAATAAGAAAACCCTGAATAATACAGTATCAATCTAGAGTACTGAATAGTATAGAGAAGTGAACGAAAGAGAAATCAAAATACGATATAAACCACATCAGCCCCAAAAAATAGTTCTCATACAATAGACGGCTTTCAAAGCCAAGTGAAAAGTTACAGAAACTGTTTAAAGAAAAATTATAGCAGGTATTTTGGTTGCAATATCAATACAATATCTGCAAATTTGCATAAATATGTTGTGTCACAATATATCAAAGTTATTTGCAAATATTATACAATCTGGAATGCTTTAACATGGGACACAACTGTGTACAAGAAACATATACACATATAAGAAAATGAGAGCAGTCTCTTTATAAAATGTACTTTTTGGATGCATTAAATTAGCAGTGCTATTAGGATTAAATATGTCAAGTGATATGTCCCACTTTCTTTGTTTTTGCTGTTGGCAGCTTCTCCACACCTTCCCTTCCAATCACTTCTTTAACCATCATTATTTCCCACCATTGCTATCGTGATAGTCCCATGGACAGATGTCTACCATATTTGACTTTTGCATTGTTTTGTTTTGTTTTCTGTCAGACGACTCTGTGTCTTGATCAGACTGTGAAGTCGAAAGACTTTCCCATGGACACACCTCCGCTAGTTTACATTTGTCTATGCCATGTTGGTTTGAGGTACTTTTTCCTTTATTCACGGAAACTGCCAAGGAACGGTCTCCAATCATGGAGCAAACCTCAGCACTTTTTGACTTGTCCATCTTTATGACTGGATCCATTTCTTTTTCATGACTTTTATTTTGACCCCTTAAGTTGCTTTCATCCTTTTTTGCAACACTTTTAGCTCCCTTCTTTTTTGATGGGCTTGTTGGCAGGTCTCTAGAAGGGGATATGGGACTTAAAGCTGAGCTGGTAGTTGAATCTTTACTTTTCTTTACACTCAGTGCCTCCTGTGATTCAAAGTCCCATGGACATACTTCAGCTCGAAGAGCCAAAGTTTGTGGTAGATTATTATTAGAATTATGGTGCCCATCCGGTGATGGTAATAACCCCTCAATGATGGGGGGATTTTTTGTGCGTTCTTTTTCTTGTAAATTAGCAGTTTGTTTGGTCAATGTCTCTTGATCTATCGTTCCTGTGTCAATGGACTGAGACTTTTTTGCATTTTCATCTTTTATGACTTGTTCTTGGATATCCTTTGCGTTTAGGTCTGATTTACCTGGACTCTTCTGCTTCGACGGATGATGTGCTTGATCTGTTGTCTTAGATCGATTGTGGGATTTGCTCTTAGAACGTGATGTATGGTTCTTTTCAGAGTCCAAAGGTGCAATGGAAACATGCTTCTGGACTTTGTTTTCAGAAGGCACTGTAGTGGGAGTAAGGTCATACATTTCCCAAGGACATACCTCTTCGATGTCAAATTTATCTTTAAACCCAAGAGCACCTAGTGTTTTCTCAGTTTCTGCCAATGTCAAACTCATGGCCTGTTGCTTCATGATTCCAGGTTTGTGAGGTTTTGGGGTTTCTTCAATAGGGCTAGATGTTTTGTGCTGCTCCATGATCTCCTCCTTATCCAAACTAGTCATACATTTCTGACCTGTGTTCTCATTAGAATCTGCTCTCTGATACTTATCAGAATCCTCTACACTTTTAGTTTGCTCACTAAGTCCCAGGCTTTTATCTTTAGAGTTAGCAATGGCACTAAGTGACTTTTGTAGGACAGAGAGACTTGGGTGTAAAGGTTTTTTATCTAGGCTCAAGTTATGAGCACTGGCAGACTTACAGACTAAGGGTACCGATTCAGCAGATCCCACCTCTACCTCTTCAACCTCTCTATGTCCGAGCTTCTTACCATTAACTGAGGTCTGTATTGCATTTTCACATACATCCATCTTTTCCGAAGAAATTCCATTGGGTTTGTCATTTGGTCCTCTTAAATGGTCATAAGTGCTATGGGACTTCTTCAGGGAGAATGGTCTGTGCTTTGAGTCTTCCTTTGACTTTGCATTATGCGCATTTGAATCCTGGTGATTCTTTTTAGAGTTACTAGTACTGTTTTTAGGATTACCATGATCTGCACCTTCTTTGTCTTCCCGAGAGCACTGCCTGCTGACTGACTCCGGGATCTCAGTTATCCTTCTCATAATTGATCGTCCTAATCCTTTCTTTGAACACCTCTTTTTCTGAAGATGTGGGTTATTTGCAATCATCTTTTTTCTTTTGTAAATCTCCAATTGCGTGTATAGTTTCTTCAGCTCATCCTATTAAATGACATAACACAATATACTTGTTAGCAGTGCATATGTATATTTTCCAGTTCACATCTTTTATTCTCCTTATTTACCAAGCATATGGCAATATTTTTAAGGGGTTGTCCATTTGTATGTATATATATATATATATATATATATATATATATATAATTATATATATATATTATATATATATATATATATATATATATATATATATATATATATATCACATATACACAAACGGACGACCACGTTAAAATATTATATTTATATATTATCATATATAAATTTGGTACAGTATGTGGGTAATTGTGTATAGATATTTTATCAATGTGTTTTGTGTGTTTGTCGTGCATTTTAAAAATCTATTTTACTGTAATGTGTATGGCAGTAAATGATGATGTTTCGCATTGAACGTCATCGCTTATTGCTGCATAGTCTATAGCAGCTGACTAGTGCACATGCATATTAGTCAGGAAGTTGGCATTGCTTTAGTATAGCTGCTTGCAGCCTTCCGTGAGGAAACACCGCACTGCTCTGTATAGTGTGACATGCCATATGTGAATGGCTTTGGACAGCTACACAATAGCAGCACCAACCTCCTGACTAGTGCACATGCATGCTAATCTGCAGGCCAGCCGGCATTTCCATGCTGTAGCCAACCACACCCTTCCCCAAACAGAACGTCACACTATATAGAGTGACATTTGTTCAGAGAGGGCTGCAGACAGCTGAACTATAGCAGTGCGGGTCTCCTGACTAGGAGACCCGCACTGCTATAGTTCACGACAACCCCTTTAAGAATCAAAAAACACCTAAGAAGGACAATAAACAAAGTTTCAAGTCCAAAAAATTATACATTTATACTAGACCTTTTTCTATGCCACAATTGAACATAGAGAACACAGCCATGTAATGATCCATATTAACACCACTAACACTGGTGTAAAGCCAAAATAAGGTACATTCAAGATTATACGTAATTAAAAAGTAGTGTTGACCATCATAAGTATACAATAATTCAATAAACAATGCTAATATAGTAATAATGTGACATCAAACTTATAATTGCCAAGACATAAGCACAAGTAAAGTATAAAAGTGAGTGCAATCATATGTCCAAAGTATTGGCCTTCACACCATACCCAATCCTATGCATAAGACAGGAACACCCCGGATTCCTTGGGCATATAGTTTAAAGTTTAATTGGCTTTACTATAGTGATATTGTATATGTGTACTCATTTTGGATGTGCACCTTTTTTATTGCCCTTCCATTTCTTTTTTTTCATCAATTTTTTTAGGTTAATAGTTCCTAAAGAGGACTGTAATCTTCAAATGCAAAACACACCCCATTTTTAATGGAGCCTCTTTCTTTCCTTGTTATCCAGATTCCCCTACTATTCCCCCTAGAAAGTGGCATGTTCCAATGCAGTCTGACACTGTTCAATTAATGTTGACAATTTGAGAAGTTGTTCATTAATTCATTCATTTTCAGGAGGAATACAAGTTTTTACTCAAACAAACATGTGTGGGAAGAGGACAGGTCATTTTTAAGGCTGCTGGATTCTAATAATTACATTAAGTGTGTTATTAATTGTATTATAGTGTATGTTACATACACTGTAATGGTAGCCTAAGCAGTTAGCAATAAGGCTCTGTTAATGTATTTTATCAGAGGCATGCTGTGGGAATAATCCTTACAAATACCTTCGACAGATGAATGCTATGTATTTTAATGTATTTGCATACAGTAGGATATGTTGCCCTAGTACTGCTGAAAGCCACTCGATACATATATGTGACAGGAGACTGTCAGCAGTATAACCGCTCCAGTGAAGGAGAAGAACACTGATTGGCTTCCCTATGGGAAACTCCAATGATGTAACTGTCAATATATGAATAGAGAAACCCATATGTTTTATAGAGTCATTACACTCAGAGCAGTATATTTCAAGCGTTTTTTTTTTATTACAGCTAATGAAAACCTAAAATTCAGTATATCAGAACACTAAAATAACAAGATAACTCATGGTGTCTCACTTTTCCTAAGCCTTTAAATGGTCCTTCAGTCTGGTTCAGTAGGCTACACAATCATGGGGAAGACTGCTGACTTAACAGTTGTCCAGAAGACAATCACTGCCATTGCTAACGAACCTGGCAGATCACAGAGTGCTGGATTAAAGCATATTAATGGAAGTTGTGTGGAAGGAAAAAGTGTGGTAGAAAAAAGTGCACAAGCAACCGGAATAAGTGCAGCCTAGAAAAGATTGTCAGCAAAAAAATATTCAAAAATTTGGGAGAGATTGACAAGGAGTGAACTGCAGCTGGAGTAAGTGCTTCCACCACACACAGATGTATCTGGGGTATGGGCTACAAGTATCACATTCCTTGTGTCAAGGCTCTCACCACCAAGAGACACTGTTAGAAGTGTCTTACCTGTGCTAAGGAGAACAAAGACTGGACTGTGCTCAGTGTCCAAAGTCCTGTTTTCAGATGAAAGTAAATTTTGCAAATCAAAATTCACATATATTTTCCAGAGAGGAGAGGAGTAAAGTGAAAGCAATTTTAGGACCCCCAAATATTGTCTGAATGGGGGTGTCCTGACATCTGCATGGCACTCAAGACAGGAAAAGAGATGGAGAGGTAAAAATGCGTGAGTGCAGTTATCTTCATTGTAGTCTATAGACGTTGCAACTGACAAACTACAATGGAGATGGCTGCGTGCATGGTCTCTTCCTTCCTAGAGAGTTAACAGTGGAGGAGGTAACTCTTATTCTGCAGAAGGTGCTGGTTCCGCTTTTAGGACTCCCACCGGTCATTTAGTAATAACCCTATGGCCCTTATGATTAGTTCATCTGTCAGTGTGAATCTAGGACAAAAAAAGGTTGTGCATGCCTGCTTTAGTACCTAGTGTCTCATGAACATGATTTAACAATTGTAAAATCAATATACAATACAAAATGTCCCCTAAGAGTATGTCAGTGGTGAATCCCCCTCAGAATCAGCATTCAAATCTGCCTGCAATCCACCTCACACTGTTTCTAATAGACAATCTGTGTCGCTGTGCACACAACGCTGATCTTGCTTTGCGTTGATTTCTTTACAGCGCTGAAAAAGAACTGACAATTCTTAAGGCAGATTCTGTGCCGAGTCCTCACCCCACATTGTAGCTTATAGAAGACTGAAAATCTACCCCTGAAAATCAGCGTCAAATCCATGTCCAAAACCCTTCTCACTATGTTTTTTTTAGCAAAAATCGGTGTAGATTTCCCATTTCTCAGCCACAATATTATCCAGCAATTACAAGAAAAACAGGTCTAAGTCTCATCCCTACCTTCTTTTTATACATGGATCAAAAGAATAAGAAAGAAACGTGTACTGAGCTGCCCTGGCCCATGTGGGCAGCTTTGTTAATCTTAGGCTATGTTCACACGGCTTATTTGCGGGACGTAATTTCGCCCCGAAATTACGCCGTGTGGACGGGGGCGGGGCGGGAGCGGGGGAGTAAGCAGGGGGCCGGCACTTCGCCGGCCCATTGACTATCACTGCTAGCGGCGCGTATACGCCGCTAGAAAGTGACAAGTGAATTATCTCCCCGCCCAGCGGCTTCGCCGGGCGGGGAGAGGAGACGTGATCCATAGTTCTCTATGAGAACTGTGAATTACCGTAATGAATGGGCCGTTTTCGGCCCGTAATTGGCGCACTTCGGCGCGTAATTACGGACCGAAATATGGCCCATTTTAAGCCGTGTGAACATGGCCTTAAGGTTGTAGATCTTGAAGGGATTTTCTGACTAGAATAATTAGCTAACATGTAGGGAAAGGTAAATGAAGACTATTACCAAATATATTGCTTTGTTGATTTTGCTTTGGGCAAGAGTTAAAGAGGATTTTACCTCCTCTTAGCGTACACGAGTTTCTCTAGTTACCGACCATCTCTCCCCAGCTCTTCCTGCACTCTCTTATCTCTCATTGCTCCGTCCATCCATGGTGAGCCACTCCCTGCAGAGTTAGGTAAGTATGACTTCCAGTATAAAAAGACCTTTATTTAGACATATTAGGCCAAATATATCAGATAAATCAATGTATCAAAAAGAAAAGGGGGAAGGGAAAAAGGGAAGGACACAGTGAAGGATTTTGTTTCCTTTTCCTTCCCCCCTTGTCTTTTTTGACATTTTGATATATTTCAGCCTAATATGTCTAAATAAAGCACTTTTTATACTAGAAATCATATTTACCTAACTTTTTTGTGTGCCTTGGAGCTCCTATTCTTAGCTATTAGGGGCTACTTTCCACTGGGCACCTAACCCATCTCTAGGTATGCGATCCCTGTTACCTACTATTATCTCTAGCAATGGACTTTATTTACTTAACGAAAAGCTTTCACTCTTTAGAACTCTTCAGCCTTGTGTAGTACACTTTATAAATCTCCTGCAGCCATGTCACTGTAACAGGAATAGCTGGGAACAGGTAATATGTCAACCACTGCAATTATAATACCAGCAACCACCCCTTCATACATAGAAGGCGTGTGAGGGGTTGTCTTATCGGTATTTTAGCATTTGTTCAATCTCCCCATGTATTATACTGTTTTTTTTGCATACAGGTGTGAACAGGTAGCAATTCAATGCTCATTTTTTTTATTATCTAATTGTCCCCCTAGTGGAGGAGTGTGTGAGCCTCTGCTCAGCAATTACCTCCACCTGCTTATCTTTCCCAAATAGCATAGAGGCTTGTGTTGCCTCCTTCTGGGTTCAGTCTTTAGTCCAGCCATTGAGCTGTAAGTTTTGCCTTGTTGTGATTCTGCTATAGACCCACCCACAGCCTGACCAGAAAGTATGAGTCTAAAGCTGGCTGTGACTCTGTTAAACTGCATTGTGAGAAAACCCCTTTAAAGCATAGTAATTATTTTTACCAAACCTGTCACAGTGACATAACATTTCCAATTAAGTGGGTCTAGTTGGTGAGACCACAAATGATTAGAAAAAAGAAAGGGCATAAGGGCTCAGATGAGTACTACGACCTTTCTTCTCTGATTAAATCTCTTTAGACGGTCAGAATGGACTCTAGACTTTTTCTGAGCCCCTCACCAGTAATATCTTCTGACAAATCACCCTTTCATTTATTTTACTGTCAGACCGGTCCTCTTCCTGTAGACATTGGCTGTGTCACCTTTACTTGTTTAGCTAATTCAATGCATCTTTGAAGAACAGAAGAAAGACTTTGCATTGTTTAACAACCTATTTCTTCCTGAGGACAAATGTGTAACATCTCAAAGGCTCAAAAAAAAAAAACCCTGTATCACGAATATGAGAAAATGTGTTGGGAATGTCATGTTCTGTCAACCTTCATCTCTGTAAATAATTTTACTGTACAATGGAAATGGTATGCTTCCCGTTCATGGCAATTTAGTTTTTTTTTAGGTTATTGCAGTATGTTAGCAGTAGTATGTGTTCATTACTGTGCTTGCTACCTTATTCATGTTTTATTACATTTGTTTAGATAACATGAAGTGTGGCCATCTAATTCCACTACATCATAAAGTGAATATTTTGTGGGAATACAGTAAATAAATTGTGAAAGTCGGTCATAACAGAACTATCTAAACCTAATATATCATTATAAAGCACTTAAAGGGGTTGTCTCGCTATAAGGATTGCTTTTTATGTCAAAGATCTCGCAAAAACAAGTCACTGCAATATATGTCCATTAACAGTGTCCTACCTATTCTGAGATATCCCCTCTTGTATGGGCTGCATCAGCTCCTCAGGTCGCTATAGCTACAGACCTGTTTGATCTCTCCTGATAGGCTGCCAGCACTGGTTGCTATAGCTACAGACCTGGCTTCTACTGCAACCTAGTAGAAGCCAGTAAACACAGCCCTGACTGCAAAGTGAAACCAAGAAAACAGGACTGAAGTAAGATGAATCAATGTAGTGAGAAAATCCCTTTAAGGGGCCCCTAATCCTTATCCTTAAACAGTGCTATCAACATATTGGTGGCTGGATTAGGGGTCTGGAAGTGCTGAGGAGGAGCGTCTTAAGGAGCACCTAATCCTTATCCTGAAAGGGGTTGTCTCACTACATCGATTCCTCTTACCTCAGTCCTGTTTTCTTGGTTTCATTTTGAATTCAGGGGTGTGTTGTCTGCTAGGCTGCAGTAGAAGCCAGGTCTGTAGCTATAGCAACCAGCGCTGGGAGCCTATCAGGAGAGATCGAAGAGGTCTGTAGCTATAGCGACCTGAGGAGCTGATGCAGCCCATACAAGAGGGGATATCTCGGAATAGGTAGGACACTGGACATATATTGTAAAGTGACTTGTTTTTGCAAGATCTTTAACAAAAAAAGCAATCCCTGTAGTGAGACAACCCCTTTAAGGGGGTTGTCTCACTACATTGATTCATCTTACCTCAGTACTGTTTTCTTGTTTGAATTCAGGGACATGTTTACTGGCTTTCACTATGCAGCAGTAGAAGCCAGGTCTGTAGCTATAGCAACCCGTGCTGGCCGCCTATCCATAGAGATCACACAGGTCTGTAGCTATAGCGACCAGAGGAGCTGATACAGCCCATACATGAGGGGATATCTCAGAATAGGTGGGATACTGCTAATGGACATATATTGCAGAGTGACTTGTTTTGCAAGATCTTTAACATTAAAAGCAATCCTTGTAGTGAGACAACCCCTTTAAATAGGACCTGTGGCTGTTCTGACATGTCTATTTTAGTAAAGCCTTGTGTCTCCTGTGAAATAAATCAGGCATCTTCTCCAGGCTCGGAATGGCCCACAGGGAAATAAGGGGAAACCCCTGGTTGGCCCCTGAGCATGGTAAACCTGGAGATGTTTTATAACTACAAATGCTCCCTCGGGAGAGAGAGAAAAGCAGAGAAAGAGAAGCAAAAAGCAAAAGGCATGTACAGTCATTTACAGTAACTGTAGGGTGGGCCCCTAGAATCAACTCCACCTGCGGGCCCCAGGCACCTCAATCTCATACTGATCTACTCTTATATCTCTGTGTTGTGCTGTTCTGCTGTTATCCCTTCTAGAACTGAATCTGTCAGATGGGCGTTACCATTCCAGTTTTCAAAGAGGAATATCCCTGCACACGCTGACTGGCAGCACTGATTGGACAATGTCACACTGTGCAGGGACACGACCCCAACTGAGAACACCCATCTGAAACATTGGTAATAAATTTCTTAAAGGAATAAGAACAACAACACACTATAGAGATTTAAGAACTGAGATGCTTTATAGCTTGTTCTTCAGATAGAAGCACATCCCAGAAGTGGGACCCACACCTATCAGACATTGATGGCATATCCTATTGATATGCAATAATGCCATCAGTGTCTATGGTGGGAATATCCCTTTAAGGAAAAAAGCTCCAGAATTGTACTTTCATGACGAACACTGTTACTTACTAAGACAGACCTGTCAGGATTGACCTCAGGTTCTCTTTCAATGGGACAACCAGATTTTAAACAGACACGATTGGCCCACCATGCAATGCAGGGATGCAGCAGGTCTTTTAGGGGTATTCCCATTTTTTGACTAGCTTTAAACATGTAGGAAAAGGTAAAAGAAAGATTATTACCGAATACAATGCTCTTGTGATTTTGCTTCCCTTTAGCGTTAGGGCAAATCTTATCTTCTGCTTTTGTAAACCGCTTCCTTAGTTAGCCACCATCTCTCTCTGCTCTGGCAGGGCCAAGATGGTGATGTCACTCCCTGTTGTGTCTTATCAGCAGAACAGGAGCTTGTTTATGTTTCTTACTGACAAATTTTAATTCTTTAAAGCTCTGTAGCCTTGCCCTACTATTTAGCCCCTCCATCACAAATGTCCCTTGAAAAGGCTCAGCTAGGAACAGTTACATAATTACATAGTTTGTAATGCCAAAAAAGACAGATATCCATCCAGTTCAACCTATTTTGCAGAGATGATATAACAATCACTGCTATAGAACCATCCATAGCCTGAACAAGAAATGGGAGCCTAAAGCTGACCGTGGCTCTGTAAAACAGCATTGTGAGAACACCCCTGTAAGCCACTCTTACTAGGCATTTTGGCTCATAAAGGGAGTCTAAACAGGTGAACCTTGCCCTAATAGAACATATGGAAAGGTTTTCATGAGGAAAACTCCCCCCAATTTTTTTTTATATCAGTATATAATACAATTATAATTTGCAACACAATTACTTACAAGTTATATAAGTATCCTTGGGGTAGGAGTACACGGTGCAGTTTTGGCGCGGTCATGGTGTGGTCACGACAGAGCCAAGAACCGCTATATCACCCATCACAAGGATTTTCAATCAGCTTATTGATGGCCCACATAGATTTGCAGGTGGATGCCCACAAAACCCTGCGACCATTTAACATGTTTGTCAGTGTTCACTGCCTGTTACTGATTGCACTGTTTTGTGGGTGTTCACCTGCAAACCCATGCAGATGCTCAATAAGCTACAAACTGAGGATACCATGGCACAGAACATTATCTCAACCTTTTCAATGGCCTTTGTTGTGAAATAGGAAAAAGTAATATTAAAATCCATCATATCCCCAACACCAATTGGAAGAAGATGAATACAAATATTTATTGGTAATAGGAGAATTCTCCTTAAAGGGCTGTCTCACTACAAAGATTGCTTTTCATGTTAAAGATCTTGCAAAAACAAGTCACTTTGTAATATGTGTCCATTAACACTGTCCTACCTATTCCTAGATATCCCCTCTTGTATGGGATGCATCAGCTCCTGAGGTCGCTATAGCTACAGACCTGTTTGATCTCTCCTGATAGGCTGCCAGCACTGGTTGCTATAGCTACAGACTGCTGCAGCCTAGTGGAAGCCAATAAACACACCCCTGAATTCAAAATGAAACCAAGAAAACAGGACTGAGGTCAGATGAATCAATGTAGTGAGACAACCCCTTTAGTGTGGGTAATGTATAAACAGAGATATATACAATACAGGTCAATTAGGTACAACATTTTGGTGGATGCCTTTCTCAAGTGATGATCTGGAATAATAAGAACATATGGTAAACAGAAAGACAATGGTAAGTTATAAAAGAGCAAAGGAGAAAAAGAACAGGCAGGGAAGAGAGGGGAAGAGAAGATAGGAGGAACAATGGAATTGAAGTAAAAGAAGAGAGTATGGGTACATCCACACAACACATCAAAACACTCTTCGGATTCTGAATTTGCGTTGTCCAATGAGTATTTAAACAAGGTTTTCAATGTGGATTTTAGGTAGTTTTTTTGCCGCTGGATTAACAGTCAGAAAATGAGTCCCATTCATCTCTATGGGGGTTTTGGACGTGGATCTGACATAGAAATTTTTGGGACGCTATTTTCGAAGAATGAACATGTTCCAATTTTTTAAATCTGACCTTGATAAAATCTTGTGGACTACAACTCGGATTTTCAATTGAGGCTTATGGGAAAGGTTTACAGTTAAAAATCCAACTGTAAATGTTTGTCGTGTAGATGGGCCCTTCGAGACAAGAGAATGTGGATCTTGAGAGGAGAAGGAGGTATAATAAGGGAACCCGACCAGATGAGTCATAAATGCAGGGGACAAATGGAAAGAGATAATAAGAGGTAAGAGAAAGTGTGGAATATAGTAACAATGAAAAAAGTGAAGAATGGAGGTAATGATAAGAATGAAGCAGAGGAGTCAAAATCATTGTATGGAGAAAACAGTATAAATTGTGGATAAATAGTAGATAAAACTGATGAAAAGTAGCAAGCAGTAAAGGAGGAGGCAAAGTAATAAGAATGCAGCATGACAAGGACTTAGGAAGCAGGGAAATTAAGGATAATCTGCTGGTCAAATTGCCTGGCGGTAGCAGGGAGTGAAGAGTAAGCCCAGGGAGGGCAGGTGCATGTGCAATACGGCATTAGAACGCCGCATGCCGGAGGACTGGGACCAGCAAGAAACAGAGAAAAAAAAGGAAAGTGTGTGTAACCATGATCGATGTATAGGGAGGATATGAGAAGCAGACACAATCACTAAAGCAATACACCTTTTTGCTTAACTTCTTATCAGGTTATAATACAAGATGGAATTATTGGGCCCCCATCCCTTTTTTTTTGTATAGCATTTCAGAATACATCAGGTGCTTCAACACTTGTGCTTATTTTCTGCAAAATATTCTCCACTTTTTAATAGAACAATCAAAGCATAATAATTCTTCATCATTTGAATATGATTTAAAGGTTTAAAGCACATAACCTTAACAAAGGGGGCATATTCCCAAAACGTGTGTGGTGGAGGAGTCAGCTGAACGGAAGCTCGGCTCTGCTATGAAAATGGACATTAGAACTGATGTCAAACCTCTATAAGTGGATTATCGAAACCAGGTGGTGTACAGGTTATGGGCTTAAACTTTTATATCATACCCAAATGAAGAATTATTATGCTTTGAATGTACTAATAAAAAGTGGATGATATTTTGCAGAAAATAAGCATATGTTGTGGAGCAGTGTTTTGTACTAGATAACACCTGATTTATTCTGAAAGAATATGGGAGGTACCAGTAAGGAGGAAATATGGGGAAACAAACTGATAAAGTGAGGAGAATAGAGGACTAAAAAGGTGGGATGGAAAATGTAGAATAGATGTGAGGCACAGAATAACAGTATGGAGGAGATGAGAAAAAATGATGGATGTGGAATACAGTAGATTCAGCAAATGTGATAAATGAATGGTAAGGATGAGAGCGATGGTAGAACAGAAGAAAGATGTGCAGCAGTGGGGTAAAGAAATGGGGCAATTCATTATTCTCATCTGCTCCATAATGTTATACCAATAAATGTTTCCATTTATCTTCTTGCATTTGGTGTGCTATGGATTTGTACATGTTATATAGACTCTTTGTGCGACATGAATGAAGGAAGGCACGTCAAAGTGAATTGTCGAATCTCGTTTTCAGTGTATAATGTGCCTGAATGTATGAAAGTGTTTTTTGTGCGTTCATATATAGATAGGCTGGAAATAAGAGAAGTCATTAGAACAGCATGTCAGTGAATAGAAACTATGGTGCTGATCCTGCTTGGAGGACCACAGGTCCCAGAAATACCTGTGCTGTGCTGGCTCTTGCTGTATGTAGAATAAAGGGTGAGAGCAGTAAAAATAAATTTCAAATTTAATGTAGTAAAAATTTAAAAATCTGAACAACAACATCAGTGGATTATTTAATATAAAACTAGTTTTTTGATACTATGAATTTTAAATACATTTTATAGGATATATTTTTTATATTTTTGGAATATTATATATTTTATATTAATTTATATGATCATATTTTTCATTAAATTTAAACAATAAAATTTTATACAGTTTGATAATTATAATAAATTACTTTTTATTATTGTACTGGTGTAAGTTGAGAAATATTGGACATTTTTGCCCCTTACAGCAAATCTAACTCCACTTCGACTCCTCAGGCTCAGGCTCAGGCAGACCACATTGAAATAGGTCTGCCTGTCGGAGCAGTAATGCACCTAGTTTTGCTGAACCACATTCATATGTGTCTAATCTTACGAATGCGATACATCTCCATAACGCCCTCTGAGTGCCCCCAGAACACCCCTTCATGTTAGATGCATTCGAAAGTGTCAAATCTTACTAACAATGCGCCTAACACATTCGTTAGGCGCATTAGACATCGTAGCCAGTTCAGTTAGATGCATTGTACGCCAGAAAAAGGGTGAAAAACCCGATCATACATATTGCCCTTTGTCCTCTCACATGAAGGTTGGGGTTGATTACCTTCTATTTAATCGGTAATATTACTGTTAAGCTGAACTCTGCTATATCCGTAACTGAAAACCCTAGTGCCGGGTGCAGTTCATGGCCACATGGTGACCGTGCCAGGACCACTTTGTATATTCCTACCCTTATAATACGGTGTCCTGAATCTACATATTAGATCTAATTTCTCATAGTATGCAAGCCCATATATCCTGAATGTCAGTTCAGAAATACTTATGACCTGAAACAGTTTTCCCAAGCTAAGTGCACACATATATACACATTATACTGTGAGTACAAAAACAATCATTGCTACAACAAGCATTTGGTGCATATCGGCAATTAATTAGCCAATAAGGTTGACCACATTGTTTCCAAGGTGTGGACAAGTGAGAAAAAGCGCAATTTCTGCTCACATGAGTTTGTCTGATACCACAGGCATTGCCATTAGACCGGCCCTGGTCAATTTCATCAGGTCTCTGAAATGAAGAACCAAACTGATGTTACTCGGATATCAACGGCTGCTTATCCATAGGGTGTTTTCATCACTCATTTTGGGTGGTTAATATTGACCAGTTTAGAGAAATGCTAAATTATGATGGAGTATAACATCTGCT
Source organism: Phyllomedusa bahiana (assembly GCA_025379985.1). NCBI lineage: Eukaryota > Metazoa > Chordata > Amphibia > Anura > Hylidae > Phyllomedusa > Phyllomedusa bahiana. The sequence continues at coordinate 33,818 of JAODAL010040644.1, forward strand.
GGTGCTAAATCTCCAATACCAAATCTATACCAAATTGTGCAGATTTTGGTGTGGGTTTGTTAAAAATTTGCCTCTACAGATGATAAAAAAAATATTTTTTTAAACCTGCTATTGAAGGTTTTTCTCCAGATCCACAGGTAATCTGAAGCACAACCCACAATACATTTCACAACAGATTTATTGTCCTTTGACTTCTATTTTAAGTCAATGGAGAAAATCAGAGATGTTTCAGCAACATAAATTGGTCATTTTGCTGATTTATAATCCAGACCACAGATCAATTTTGTTGCAGATTTTATTTTATGCAATGTCAAAGAGATGTCTTATCCACCTTCTTGGTATTTGTTGTAATATTCTGTGGATTTGCTGTCTGCAAACTCTTTAAATGGATTGATATTCAGAAAAAAATAAACTGCCCAATCTGTTTCTACTAACTAATACACATAGCAGAAGTAGTTTGTTTAAAAACTTTTACTTTCTTCCTTCCATCATATCCCCGGCTGACTGCATTGCTCCTTCGTGTGAGTACTCACTGTGAATTCAGCCTGACACTGAAAACTACAATTCCTAGCATGCAACACACATAGGCTTACAGCTTTATGCAATCACTTCTGATGTCCTGTACATTGGGGGAGTGAAAAACAGAATCTTAAAGGGGTTGTCTTTTTTTTTTTTTTTTAATGGTCCTGGGAAGTGATTACATGAAAAAATAAATAAATTTGCCTTTCCAGCCAGCTGTGTTCGTGCTGCTCTGGCCAATGATGTCATGTTCATTGCTCAGGTGACCCTGCAGACTTTCATAGGCCTCAGCTGTCTCTTCCTGTTTGAACGGCACGTGACCTCTAAGGGCTGTGATTGGCTGCAGGATCGCATCCCACTGATTGTAATGTCAACGGCTCAAAGCAGCGACAGCAGAGTTCAACGCTGGAACGGAGCTCTTCAAATACAACTTCTTTAACACATTGCAATTCATGTGATGTCATTAGAAGAAGACCTTCACACTGTACCAGGTAACACGGGACTCACATCAGGGACAAGACCATATCATGAGAATCCATAACGCTTATTAATATTTGTTTACTACTAATGCTAATCAGTAATAAAATACATAGAACAATCCCTTACATGGTTAAAACAGAAGTTGAAAAATACATTTGAAAAAAACACCAAAAACCTTTAATCACCCGGGGAAGCTTTAGTTGGTCATACACCAGATATATGGATGATCGTATAATATGCTATGGGGGATGGGGAGGTTAACATAAAAGAATCCTATGTGAGAGCTTTATTCTCTACTAGGGCGGAGGAAATGTTTTTTTTTTGTGAAAGTTTTCCAAGTAACTAAAAGTGTTCAAAATGAAGGTAACTAGTGCCTTCTATCTCTCCAACTTGTGCCTAAGTGCTCATATACATGGAGATATTGGACCTGCTGAAGTCTTCCAGCTTACATCTGAATGCCTCAGATTCAATAGTGAGGCATACTAAGGTATTTTCTAAAAGGATTGACATGCTCCCCTGTATGCAAGGAAGCCTTCTTCCCTAGCAGGATGGACTTAAAGGGGTTTTCTCATCACTGGCTTTTGCAGATTTGAACTGTTGATCTCTTTTAAAGCTTCAAATCCAGGGGTGTGTCTCTCCTCCCAGTAGGGTGTCTTCCCTAACTGAAGACTGGTGACATCATCGTTCTGTGTGAGCAGTGGAAGAGTGAGGATGTCACAGCTCTGCAGACCTCCTGCAGAGGACAGTTTTCATGCCCGCAGAGCTGTCACCTGCCTCCCGGGCTGTACAAGCTCCTTGTAAGCAGAACATCAGCATTGCTGTAACCAGAACACCTATATTGCTGTAAATAGTAATCCATTTAGCCTGAACTGATTAAACAAATGTGAGAAATGCCCTCTGCTCCCCTCTGTTATCAGGCTGGAGGTAGAGGGGGGAGCAGAGCATATAAGGATGTGTTACATGGGGAGAGAGTGAATATAGCAGCTACTGACTTAGTAATTTCCCAAATCCTTTACATAGAGCTGAGATAGGAGCATAAAGAAGCTGAGGCACCTAGTTTCACTTTCAATTTACACAGCTCAAAGGGAAGTAAGCACAGAGTGCAGGCAACCAATCACAGCACAGGGGGGCGTTTCCCATCCAGGGGGCATGTTCCAAAAGGGCTGAACGAAATATCAGGCAGCCAATCACAGAAAAGGGGGCAAGGCTGATCACTTGCTGCAGAAATAGCTATAGACACACAGATTAATTTATATCTGCTATACTAAATGATTTAGGCAATGCAAACTAATTGTAAAAGTGCTTATTTTTACTGTGTCCATCATTAGAGATATGATCTTTGTAGTGAGAAAACCCCTTTAACCACCAGAGTATGAGACATAACAGCAGCTATATGGCCAAATAACCATGGGACCAATTTTCACTATGATATAAGATGCAGTTGGTAATTGCTATGGAAAATGAATAGGTGTATGTCTGTAATATGACACCACTGTGTGCATTAACCCTATACTGGAACATTAATGCATACATTATCCCTGTACTGGTACATAACTGTGTATTGTATCCCTGTACTGGAACATCACTGTGTATTTCATCCCTGTACTTGGACATCACTGTGTGCGTTAACTATCTATTGGGACATAACTGTGTGCATTATGCATATACTATGACATAATTGTATATATTATCTTTGTATACTGGGACAATACTGGGTGCATTAACACTGTACTGTGATATCACTGTGTATATTATCCCTTTTAGGCTATGTTCACACGGCTTATTTGCGGGGCGTAGTTCTGTCAGTCAGACTAACCAGGAAGAAACTCACAAAGCCCGTCCAACTGCTTTACTCTGTATTCTGGGACAATTTTCTGGGGC